>JBAMYA010000011.1:8454895-8466297 GCA_037176975.1 Arrhamphus sclerolepis | reverse complement strand
TTTCTGATCTCAGAGTTTGTTGACTCTGAGTTAGTTTTTTGACTCAGAGTTTGTTGAACCTCCTTTGTGAAACGGGCACCTGCCAAATCTTTCATGCACGCAACTCACAATCATACATAGTTCTGGTGCTAATCCCACAAATTCATGTTCTTTACAGTCTAGGATTTATTGCTGAGAAGCATTGTTACAATAATGAAATAAGCTACCAAACAAATACAAATCCCCTCACTTTTTGTTCTTAGTCTTGACAACATAGCCATGTGGAATGTGTATCGTACATTTATAGTTAATATTGCTCTTTCTTTTATAAGGGCTCTTTCCTTGATTTGACCCGAGTTGCTACAATCTGTACTTGAATTTTAACTTTTTTTTTTTTTTTTTATCAGTTCAGGACTAATATATATAAGATCTGGGCAGGATAAATAGACATGAGTCCACAACGAGACAAGATTATGGTTTTACAGTTATATGACCCGTATTTGGAGCTGCAAGTTTTGTTGTGTCATTCTTATATATTTGTTATTGTATGCAAAAAAAACAAAAAACAAAACAAAACAAAACGACATCTAACAAATATCTGTATAGCTCAGATGGAACTATAGTTTAAAGGGAGACGGGGCTTTAAAAAAGAAAAATCTGTTTCTGGGCTCATGGCACCTTCACACAGATCTGCTCACTGATGACTGATAATACAACTAATTAGTGCATATAAATTTTACTATAAATTAAAAATCTCCAACTCAGACTGATAATGTCATTTTTGAGACATGTCTAGTTTGGCTTTTAAAGCTGTCAGTGAAATAATTTTTGACAACAAATAAGAGAGATAGCTACAACAGTAATGCGGAAAGACTGCAATCAAGAGTTATTATCGATACATCTTTGCCCAAAATGTGGCCGATTGAGACTTGATTGATTGAAGCCAGGCTGAGCGCCGTTCGTCAGCAACCTTCCCAAGCCTAATTAAGATACTTGCTGATTACAAACTTGCCTGATTAGGCTGTTCATTATGTCTCAGGGTGATAGCTTTCACACTGGCTGCAGACTAGCACCGATGTCACTGAATAGCATTTGATGCATGAAAGCTTAATGGAGCATAATGGAGCACATTTTCTGTCTTTGATCCATCTTGAAAACATTGTCAACAAGTGCATGCGCCTGCTGATTATCCGCAAGTAACACAACCACTACTTGAGCACTTACAATTTTTTTTTCTTCTGTCCCCGTTTCAAATATTTCTGGACTGAAAGACAGAGCTGCCAGCCTTCCCTCCTGCTCCTCTGTTATTTCCTCCCATTTTGCTGCCTGATCTGTCACCAACTGTCACTCAGCCATCACTCTGGTTGACAGACAGTCTCTGTGTCGTAAGTCACTTCAGCCTCTCGGCAGCCATCAGCACCAGCCGCCAAGGCCACCCCCTGTAACCTAGCAGTACAAGCTGCAAATGATGAAAGGCCACAAATTTGGAGGGAAGCATTAAAGTGCCAGAAAATTAGCATCATAGGTTAGCAGAAGCGAAGCTAACATAGTTAGCTTCTGGAAACCGTTGCAAGGTGGCCATGTTTCAAGCAACGGCCATGCTTTTTGTCTAACCCATTTTTGGATAAATGGATTCATTCTTTCATTTGTTTTTTCCAGTGAAGCAAGACTCAAATTGTTTCCTTGAAATGTACAGTACCTGTATCCATTCTCTCTGTTGAAACCATCAGTTGTGTTAAATTGATTTCCCCTACTTTGCATTTTGGATGATAACACTGATGTTTGTGCCTCTGGGTTACAGGCCGGTGGACTTTACTGCGCCACATCTTTGGTTATGCATGTGGTGCGTCCCTGCAAGGCACCTTCCATTCAGACTGAGGCAGTCTGATGGAGTTATAAATGTATTTCCCCTCGAAGCCTGGCAGATAGCTGCGTGGCACTTGAAAAACACAGCAGTACAAGGGTGGCTTGCATGTGTGTGCGTCTCCGCATGTGTCAGTGTGTTTGTGTAAATAAACAGGCAGCCATTCTCGATGTAGATATCCCCACCAGAGCTATCATGGTTAATAATGTGTCAGTGAAGATTGATGGTCAGCTAAAGGGATGGGGCAGGCTTGTTTGTGTGAGCGCTCAGGGTTGTGAATAAACCTGTGTGTTCATATACAAACCATGTCAACAATTTCTTTGTTTCCCTTTTCTCATTTCTCTCTCCCCTCTCCCTCCCACCTCCCCCCAGTTTTCTCACTCTCTCCCACCCCAATACTGTGGAAATGTATACCTCATACAACAGTAGAATGAAATCCTTTCTTTTTCCTTTCTTTATCAGAATGCTCTACATCTACGATCTCCGCCAATAACTATTTTCAGGATTATTAAATACACAAAGACAACCCACTTTTGGTCCCTTGAATCAGCAGCCAATGAAACCACTTTTTGCAAATACCAGCGAGTGAATAAACATAATCGCAATCCTACCAAATCATGTTGAAAACAGTTTGTTGCGTGGCATTATTTGAAGTGGCATCAAGTGCAGTTTATAGTCCAAATATTCAACACCGCTGGTCACACAGATGCTCAAAGTGACCTTGCTCTGTGTACACAGCACAGCCACGGATGATCGTGTTTTTGTGTGTGGCTTGTTGAGAGTTTATGTACTTTGTAAACCCACCCAACACTAACTTCGTTCAGTCATTTGGCTGTGTTGTTAAAGTGTATAGGTCGCAAATGCAGGATGTTATAAGAACAGTTGCTCTTGCAGTAATGAGCTGGCATCAGCAGTGGTAGCATTGCTAGCATTTGCATCAAGTCAACCCATCCGTTAAAGAATAGCCCTTCCTTGCGTTGAACACCAGGGGGCAGGCTCCGTATTCAATGGGCAGGTGTAATCTTGGATCTCTGATACTCAACTTGGGTACATATATACACATATATATGCATTAAATCAAATTGGTCCATTTTCAATACAGCTATAATTATATTCATGTGACATCAGTGAGCTATAAGCAGCCAAAATAAAGTAATCAACCAAATTTAGAATCTTTGCTTCGATCTTTAGTTCAGGGATATTTGCTATGATAGAAAAACTATGAAGAAAAACATGAGAAACACAAAGTTAATCAGACTGATAATGGCATGTAATGGAGTAATAGAGACAGTGACAACAGTGTCCAGTGCATTATGGGAAATCTTTTGGCAACCAAAGGCAGCCAAAACCTAAAAAAGCATAGCTATAAGCATCAAACTGTCTTAAAAAGTCTAAAAAGGTATCTGTTACCAAAATCTCAACTAGCAGCTGGTTCCAGAAGAAAAGATATCCTGAGAGAAGATAGTTTATTTATTTATTTGGAATCAGATTACTATGGTGGGATACTATGGGACTATAGGTCTTGACGATATAATGTTTTTCCGAGTTTCCAAATACACAACAATGCAAATGTATGGCTGGGTGCCTAATAATAAAACCTAATTGAAGTTTAAATAAACTGAAAAATATAAGCCCAATCACAGAACCTGTGGAACACCATGACTAACTCTGTGAGGAATGTTCCTCATTCACCTGAACTAACTAGAATCTATCAGATGAATACGACTCAATCCAGACTAATGTGGTTCTTTGGATCCCAAATAACATGTTCAGTAACAATCAGGAATAGAATGTTGAAGCAGTTACCTCTATTTAAGCAATTGCTGCTTAAATAGAGACACATGCAGCACAGGTGTGTCAGTCAGTCCCTCACAGGTGCTGCCTCCAGAGCTGCTGCATCACATCTCCTACAGCTGAGCAGAATCACACTCTGCCACCAGAGTTGTGATCCCAATTACATCAAATGCCACAGTGATGTATATTTATTGACACAAATCCATTGTTTGATGCCTTGAGGAGACTGCTTCAACATCTGGTTCAAGATTCATAGATGAGGTTCTGTGTCATAGGAAGCTCAATGGTGTGCTTTACCCTGTGTGGAAAATTTCAATATTATAGGTTTTATTAAGCCAAGAATCCTCAACCTTCACTGGACAACACTGATAAAGGAAAATTAGTTTTGATGAGTGCAGATTTGATGTAATTCATGTGTCAAATATAATTCAGGATACTTGGTATAATTTCTTTATATTTTTACTTGTCGCTGCACTACATACACGTCTGCATGTTTATGTGCAGAAATCACTGCACGCAGGTGAAAATGCTAATTAGATGACATGTGTAAAACCATGTCTCTCACCCTCTACACATGGCTTTGTGTGTGAGGGTCTGTCTGCAGCAGTGGTCATTAGTTATCAGCATCTGTCTGCTTGCTGCATCTTTCCACAGATCTCTGTGCAGCAGCCCTGCATTGACATTGAGGCCAGCTGTTTCCACACAGTCTTATGTGATTAAGACTAGAGGAAAGGTGGATACCATTTCCTGGACGAGGACAGTGTGAGCGGAGTTGGTTGCTTGTCCTCACGGGGCCAACGCAAAACCTTAATTACCTTACATCTATCCTTCCATCCCAAATGCCTAAACCAGGCAGGAAACATTTTAATGTTAAGTTTTTCTTTTTAAATCTCTCTGGTTTTCAGATTTACTATGTTTCCACTTGTTTGTCTTTGTCCTACTCCTGTCAGTGTCTTTCTTACAATGTCCTTCATCCTTTTTCCATCTCGTTGTTCTTATTGACCGCTTCTCTTACTCTGTCTCTGGATCCCGACATGATACTTACCAGATGAAGATAAATGTGACCCGACAGATACGCGATATCCATTATTGAGCAAATATGTCAATATGCTGCCATGTAGCAAGAACAGATCCTCTGTAAGATGAAGACAGAGTTGGAGTATATCAGCAAAGACACAAATATTGCTACATATTGGTGTATCAACATTCCAATTCCAGTCCAATAGAAAGATCCATATTTCTGACAGTGCTTGAGTCTTAGTTTGGTTATAATTACTGCAATATCTGAGCAAGTTCAAAGACTGTGGTCGTATTTAAACGCGTCACTCATTCATCAAGTTGTTATGCAACATTTAAAGTTGTGATTATGACTTTAACAAATGCCGTCGGAGCCAAAACAAAACCCTGAAAAGCAGGAAATAATTCTCAGTAGAAAGCTCTACCGCTAAGCCACTGGAAGTTTTAAGAAATTAGATTTTATCTCTGAAGACAACTATGCATCATTTGCATTTACCGTTTGCATGTTCCTGTGTTGTTTTGTATGGTGGACAACATAAGAACATCATAAATTCTGACAACATTTGGGCAGACATACACGGTGGTGACCAGCTGTCAATCTTTATACCGATTTGACTCGCTGTTTAATGGACCATATCTTCAAGTTGTCAACACTTTGTTGAATCAGTTGGATATACATCACACCTAAAGTGAATGATGCTTGCTTTAATAAACATCTTAAATGTCAGTGTGAGCAGTCACAACTGAGCAGCTTACCAGTTTGTTTGTGCTTTTGTGTGTACGTGTGTGTTTGAGTATTCTCTGTATGACAGGCCAATTCATTCTGTTGTGACAGTGATTCTGAGGGATCGTATTGATTGGTCCTGATGGAGGCTGAGATATCAAGTAGAAGGACACTTGTCTCTGCCCATCTCTGCCATTCTCACTCACTCTTTCTGTTATGTAAACAGACCCACACAGACTCTCTCACACACACACATACATATACACACTGAGATTCACTGAATTCTCTTGAGAGGCCGCATCAGTGGATAGAAATAGAAAGTAATCACATCATTAAGTGATTGCACAACAACCTCCAGTCTACAAGCAATTCTTTACCTTGCCCTTGTAAAGTCTACCTTGTTTTAATGACTGAAAGGGGAATTGAGTGGCAGCTCTGTTCATCACTACTGCAAAGTAGTCTGTCTTCATTCCCTGGACATGGTCCGCTGCAGACAGGGTTCATTTCATGTCAAAAAAGCCTTCTCTGGTGGAGTAAGTTCTGACAGCTCTGCTTCACGGGTTTGTCTTCTTCGCTATTCGCACTTAAAAAGGGTTAAAGAATCAGACAATAAACTTTGATAATCTGTAGCATGAGTGTGCACTGTCAGCTGTCTGACCATGATGCTGTCCAGTAAAACAACTTTGCTCAGGTGTTGGGTCTCCTGCATCTCTGTTGCATCAGGTTCATTCAGTGCTAACACATATCACTCCTCTCATTACTCTATGATGCCTCTTTAATTGGTACTTGAATGAAACTTTTTTTTTCTTTTGGATGACCTAATTGGCATTTTGCAGCTTGGCCAATAGTCTCTTCTACCTGTCGGTGAGAGCAGAGATCCTCAGGGCGCTCTCAGGTGTCTGAGCTGATTGCCAGACTGCCTGTTTGCTCTCAATCTGTCAGTGCTGTGGCCATGCTGGCAAGAGAGGAAGTGGAATTGCAAGGGAACATTGTGTGTGTGTGTTTGTGTGTTCCTAGAGAAGGTGTCGGCATGGCACGCCATCCTTCAGGCGCCGCCACGACAGGACCCATCTGCCAACCAAAACAGAGGGACTAGTCGGAGCGACTTGGGCACATTCTGGCTCAAACACAGCTCGCCTCACCTCTCCACCTCTCTTTAATAAGCCTCCTCTGCTGTCCGTTATCCTCTTCTGCATTCACCCAGTTATTGCTCTCCTCTGCTGCCCTTCTCCCCTCCCTCCCCCCATGTTGTCTTTGATTCCTTTTTTTTCTGTCTCCACTCTTCAGGAGTGATGAGTTATCCCGCTCTCTCACCTCCTCTCACGGCAAACAGATGAGCCTGTCTACTCACTGTTTAAAATGGAAATGGATGCTAAGTTCACATCTATTTTTACAACTGAAGTTATATTTGTCTTTTTGCAATAAATCCCTTCAAATATCCATCAGTTATCCCATTTAATCGTACTTTATAAACCAGTGGGTGGACTACCATTGTGCTCCTGTTGATTTGTTTAAAGACACAGTATATCCCTGCACCTCTCCAGACCAGATGGAGGCAGCATATCATGACAACGTTCATGTCGTAAACCCTGGCATAGCACAAGGAAGTGCACAGTAACTCCCTAACTCCTTACCCTAACCACTTCCTTCCATCTGCTTCCATTTCATGTGACAACAACAGCAAATAAAGTATAACATAATGATGCTCCTGTGCAACAACTATCAATATAACTTCAAAACGTAAAATGTTAGATTTTGTCAGTAACAATGGTTTTGCTTTCTTATCAACTTGAAGAAACATGGCCAGTTCTGTATCATATTTCATTTCTTTATTTCCTAAGTGTTGCTAAGGCGGAAGTCCTGGTTGTCCCTGCCCAACATTCAATAAACCACAAAATAAACATAAAATGTGCCTCTACAGCTGTTGGTCCTATAAAAGGTCACTGGTTATCACTGGTTATCACTTCTCTGACCACGCTGCTTCGGGCTCCTGGTCATGTCTCAACATGCAACACAACTCTACAGGCCGTGATGATATCTTACCCCGTTTACTGCAGTTCTGTCCTGGCTGCCTTCCAGCTTGTGCAATAAAAACTCTACAAAAGATCCATAAGGTGGTGTTGCATCTGGACTTCAGTCAACCCTGAGGGACCTCACACCTGACACCTCTGTTCACTGAGCTACACTGTGGCTGCCCAAATAAAATACAAATTGCTGAGACTTGGCTAAAAAAGGGATCTCTTCACACAAGCTAATCTCAGTCCAGACTGTACTTCACGTGGTTCAAAATGGTGGAACAAGCTAGCTGTAGCTACAGGAGCAGTCGTCCCTCTACATTCAAGAAGCTCTTGAAAACTCTTTTCTTCCAAGAATGCCTTCTGTCATAGCTGCGTTTTCCTAACCTGCACTTGAATCATGTCCTAGCTGCACTCACCTTACTTGTAATTTTCTATGCTATTATTTCACACTGACTATCAAAATAGATGGAGGAAAAAGTTAGGAGGCTCTGAGAAACAGAGCGTAGTAATCCAGTGCTTTGTGGGGAGAGATGCAGGAGTAATAAGACAAGGAAGAGAGTTTGGATGTTTAGAAGCTCCTAGTAGCCCGGACATGTCCACTTTTTTACGTCCTGGGGGTGTTTAAATTTATGAAAATGTCCAGTTTTCACTGTTTTTCATAGGACCATTAAGTGTCTACTTGAATTGCCAGAATACTACAGTACTTTGTTGTGTGACATATTTCCTAAGAGGCTGCCTTGTGGGCGGCTCTGCGATGAGCACACACACATACACAGACGGATGTTAGCACAGAAAAAAACATGTTTGTAACTTTTTGTTCTTTATTTTTATTTAATTTTTTTTATTTTAAATTAATGCTGGGATCATACTACAGCAGTTGCCAGGTAGTCTAGCAGTTAAGTTTGTGGACCCTCGTTGTGGGTTCAACTCCACTGGAAAATCTTTGATGCTACGACATATGAAACATAACGTGCTAACCTGCTAATAATCTAATCTGTTGGGTTCAAACATTTGTAAATCTGATTCTGATGGAGTCAGAACCTCATCACATGTCACTGGTCATGAAGCATTATTTATGTCTACATATAGAAAATTTTCATTTCAAACAGAAAAGGGATGTTTTAAATAAATGTATGGTTTATAAAGTTACTTTGTCATCTTCGAGTATCTTTGACTACCTTTGAGTATTTTTGCAGTATGTCCAATAGGCCAGGTAGGGTGTCCTCTTTTTGGGTTTTCAGAATATGGTCACCCTGGTTGTTCCTCAAGAAATAGTTTGTACTTGTTAGGATTTGATCAAATGGTTTAAATTTAAAGATTACACATTTCTTGGTGTGGCCTCTCACATTCCTGTTTTTCTCCAGTCCTGGCTGTTTCAGACTTAAAGCGCTGACTTGAGTCTCTCATTGTTTCGGTAAAGCAATGCACAGGAACAGATAACTCAAAACATTGACAGGTTAACAAGTCTTTCTCACCATCTGGCTTTACCAAATAAGGCAGAGACTTTCACACAGAACGCCACATTTTTGGGTACAAAGACGAGAGGAGATCACTGTCCTGTGTTCACTTCCTACCATCGCAAGTTGGTGTTTAGTGGACCTCCGGCCGGAAAATATTGTGCATGAGATTAATAAAAGCTTGAATTGACATATAATTCTGTTCTCTGATTCTTCCTTTGAGCAGCAGATAATGAACACTTTTAAGAACGAAATTAACAACTAGTTTAAGGCCCGATATAGTTTTGTGGTCAGTTAGTTAGCAGATAGTTTATTTTATTGAGCTGACAGTTCACTGGGAAGATTCAGTGGAGGAAGCTGATGAAAGGAAAAAGCTTAGATTTGCAGATTTGGTGGCAGAGGCTGAGCAGCGAGGACGGAAAGTTAGGGTGCCTCCAGTGGAAGTTGGATGTAGGGGTTTCATGGTTAGAGCGACATATTCATTACTGGGGGAAGTGGGTATAGCGAGGCAGAGTTTGAGAAAGTTGGTCAAAGAAATGTCAGATGAGGCAGCCAGACATCGTCGGTAGATCTGGATTAGGAGGAATAATGTTAGTTGGGGACCAAAATAAAAGTCTAGTTTAAGCAAACTTCCTCTGTTCCTGAAGAAGAGGGAGTGAAAGCAGAGTGAGATGAAGTCCATCAATCTGGAATCAGAGGAGAAAACCCAGGAAGTGGAAGCCTATTTAAGGAAGTGGGTGTGGCCTACTTGACTGTTTGTCTGGGACCGTGTAAGTAAGTATGCTTGCTCTTGCTAGGTGTTAGAGAAGATAGTACTGGTATTGTCACTACCTGGAGTTTGCATGTGGGTTGTATGTTTTGTTGAAGGTGACAAAGCTGGTTTAGCTGTGGTAGCCATTTTGTTAGGAAGTAGCCATTTTGTAGCCAGGATAATGGAGGTAGCCATTTTGCAGTATAGCCAATGGAGTTTGCTGTGTTGGTGTGGAGCAGTCAGCTGGCATTAGGAAATGACTCTGGGATGCCAGAAACCACTGTTTAGCCTCCTGGAGGTGTCATGGGACTAACCAAATGAAACACCGACAAAGGGAGGTTCCCACCTGAAGACCCAGGAACATGTCAGTTATCACTTATCACAGGGTAGTTTATGGTCCTATTGGCTTTTACTGAGTGTTGGTTTGTTATCTAGTGCACACATTTCGGCATAAAGAACATAACAGTAGTGTAGTCTCGCAAACAAGGGACCACCATGTCCCACCTGCACACTGGACATCACAGCTTAGTGTAGAGTTTTTTCAACACATTCTCACTCCCTTACCGTCATATATTGACGCTTGGGCAACACCCCCGTGCGTCACAGATTGACGCGAAAGGTACCCCTTTTTCGTCATTAATTGACGCGGGGGTTGTGGGTGAGTTTTGGGGGTTGATGGTGGGGGTGGCTGGTATTTCCTTAACAATTCAACGATTCACTAAGCTCACTACTGCCCCCTTCAACTTCCAGTTATATTGCTCCATTTCGCCCGTAATATTAAGAATAGAGGCTACGCAGGAAAAGAAGGACAAAATCGAGGCAGACAGGGAAATGTGGAGAATGAATGGTCCCTTACTTTTTGCTTGTTGGCAACCAACCACACATACCATAGTGACATTACTGTGCGCACCAGATTTGTCAATAAAGCTATTAGTTTGAGCAATTATGGTAAACAACATTTTTAATGGCCTTCATTAAAACAGTAAAGGGATGCACATGCACTTCAAGATTTATGCTTGCTTAAAATCTGTAGGGATCCCTTCTGGCTGCTGCCTGGCATCTCCTTGTGGACTGTGGCCTGCAGACCTGGTCCTCATCTCCTGCAGTCAAGCCTTCTGTCTCTTAGCTCTGGTCTTTCCTTCATTCTATGCCAGATTGTTCTGTCAGCCTGCTGATTGCTGTTGGTGTGCTGCAAACTTAAAGTCTGCAAACTTACTGAACTATGGATTATCCAAGATCAGCTTACGCCTGCTTCCTGTTTTTTGTCCAGGACTTCAAATAAACTGTCTCATATCTTCAGCCTTTGGGTCCGACCGGGTCCTTATTTATCATAACAAATGTATGTATGTATAAAAATCCACAATACAAGAACTACATAAAATTGGGAGTAAACTACATATTTATGTGACAATGTCCACCAGTGAGTTTAAGTAATGTAAGCTATTTTCAGACTAATGAAATTATTTTCTTCAAGAAGAGACGTTATCACCTTAGTAGGACGACAGAACTGGTGTCACAAAGTGTAGTACTAGATTTTTCCAGTTAAACTCTCTCCAGCTCTGAACCAGTGTACTTCCATCATTTCTGCCATATTGTTACCCATTCATCTTCTATTATATTCATCCCACCTTCCCTCTCCCATTTTGTTTTAATTTATATTGTATTGTGTGTATGCTTTATGGTTCATTAAGTACTTATACAAGTATGATATAGACCTGACAGCACGAATTCCTGCCTGTCAGGACATCATGTCCATCATTTTCCTTCAAGGAAAAACAAGGTTTTTGGACCCTGGGTC
>JBAMYA010000011.1:8442680-8454795 GCA_037176975.1 Arrhamphus sclerolepis | reverse complement strand
AAACGTGGGAAACTGGGCTTAAAACTTGCTTGCGGCACAGTGCCAGCTGTCACTCTTAACAGTGCATATACACTCACCTACAACAAAAGATACACAACACACACAGAGCATGACAACTCTGGTTATAATTCAACCATGCGCCAATACCATGGACAGATTCAAATCTTAGTGCACATTAAAGCACAGAAACACAATGTTGTTTATGGGAAAGCAGCAAGTAAGTTAAACCACCCAAATCCATCTTTACACAGCTTTCTCCAGAAGTTGGTGACAGTGCAGTCATCTTTTACTGTGTTTGTCCATAGCGTCAATAAAATTTGAAGAACCAAATTTTCTATTTGTTATCACACAGAATCACGCTGAAAATCAACAGTTATTAAATCAAAATTCTACCCTTTTAAATTAACATGACCAAAAGATTCTTTCCACAGTGGTTATGTATAAGAGTTTTGTTTTCTGTTACTCCACAGTTTCCATTGTAGGAGATCTTCAGGGTCTCCAATCAGACTTCTGACTCTAAACTGGACACCCGTCGCCAGGGCCGAAGTACACAGGGGCTTCCCACAGGTTGCCCCCCTGCTCCCAGTCCTGCCTGAGCCTCCGTTCTAGTCTGGGAGCCCTGATAGACTCCATAAGCCCCATATACACTGTCCTGGTACAGCAGAGCCCGCTGACCTCCACACTGCCCACCACCACAGGCCAACAGCTGGCACACTGGACTGGAAGCCTGGCCGTGGTGCTGCAGGTCCAGTGGACCGTGGTAGATTGGCAGTCCAGGGTAGGAGTTCAGATAGTGTGCATACTGTCGACTGAGTAAGCTGGTGGCTCTCCGCACCATACCCCGCCCAAACCCAGTTCCATGTCGCACTGCTTCTCCATATGTTGGGAGGTGGGTGGAGTGAGAGTAGCGCAGCCTCTGGCCCTTACGCCCGTTAGGCTTCCTCTGGTCCTCCCGAATGTGGAGGTAGGCCTGGTTCCTTGGGAGGCACAAGTTGTTTCGAAGATGGGCGGGGTTGTAAGCCTTGGCAGATGTTGTTGGAGTGACAATACATGGAAACAAGTCTGGCAAAGTTGAAGGTGATTGGCTGGACAGAGAGGACTGGGATTCATCAAGCTGATGAATTTGCTCACTACCCCAAGTTGCTTTAAGAAAAGAAGGACGGCGGTGCCTGTGTCTCCCTCTCAACACAAGGTCCTCTGGGGGCCAAGAGCTGTAGTTATCTACCCGAGGACACATCCGCTCTCCTGAGTAAATGTTGTCAACACTGGGGGCAGAGATATTGCTGCCTTGGAGGTGATTGACTTTAAGCTCACTCATACTGATAGGACTTTTGTCATTCTTTCCCAGCTCCCCATGTTTTCTCCTCTCTATATCCCCATCATCACATTGAAAGCTCTTGGACCTCCTTTTCCGCTGAGAGAAACCCCCTTGGACATGTTGATTTTGAGGTGAGGAGGCTGGATGAGACTGATAGATGTCAGGTAGCTGAAGGTCAGCATAGGGGACAAAAGGCGAATGAGAATGTGAGTCAACATAGATTCTTCCAGTAGTCTGATAGTGGTGTTGTTGCAGGAGTGGCTCTTCTACAGCCAGGTGGGGGCTGCTCAGACTGGACACAGGAAGAGGTCTGTCATACAGACATGATGACGAGCGAGTTGGAAGTGTGTAGCGCAATGGCGTTGGCCTGGTTACACCTCTCTGTTGTTTCAGAGACGTAACACCAGTTAGAGGAGGGGTGAATGAGCGCTGTGGGAGAGTGCAGTGATTCTCAGTAACATAAGCAAAACCCCCTGGCACAGTCTCTGTGGCAATTTGCGGGACACGGACAGGTAAGCTTCCACCGTGACGACTCAAATGCTCTATCGTCTTCGTTGCATTGTCCAGGGAACTTTCAACATTGGCAGTGGATACAAGATCTTTGGCAGTGCGGAGCATCTTAAGCATGTTTGCTTGAGCATAATTGGAGGTCAGGTCAGGTTTGGCCAAACCTGATGATCGCCCAGGGTCCTCTACTCCTTTGAAACAACTGTAAATACCCTGATAGATGAAAAAGACAGCAGATACATAATGAGTGTGACAAAGAGAAGTGGAAAAAAAGACAAAGCAGCACAAAGGAACTTGAATTTTTTGCCTCAGCAGAGGCCCCTCAAGAGATAGGGATTCAAAGTCTCTTATGACACCAAGATTTACTGTTTTTTGGTCTTTTTCTCTATCACCCTCTAGTTTTTCCCTTTCATCATTACTTCTCTTTGTCGTCTCCATGATGTCCATTATAGCTCTGTGAGCTAGCATTATTTTTGGTTGTGTGAGACAATGGTCTGAAAAGTGAAGTGATACGCAGTTGTCATGGGAGACAGACTGGGATGGGAGTCCAAAGACAGCTTGCATGCTGTTTGCCTTCAAGAAGGGATAGAAGACTGTGAAAACTAGAAAAAAAAGATCAAATATTATTTTGTATGGCTTGAAAACTGATATTTTAACATGAAAAGCTGTGTTGTGCTCCTTTAAGAAATTGTGCATCTGAAAGTACTGACACACCTACGAACTAAAAAAAAAAATTAAATAAATAAATAAAAAATAGAAGAGAAAACTCCACTAGCAGAAAACTAGTATCTGATTTTATTATTATCTAGTTTCATGACTGAAGCAAGTCTCCGACAGTAATTCATTAAGCATTCTCCAGGGACTCAAAGAAAAACTGTTTCAGCTGAGAGGATTGCCCCATTAAACACACATGACGCACACTCCTAAAGCTCCTTTCAGAACAAACTGTCTCCAACTGCATGGACAAACAAAAAGCCAAATCCCATGACTTCTCATTGCTTATTGTTGGCTGGGAGATCCTGAAAGAGTCTAATTTAATTTGGTCCTTGGGGCCACCCATAAGGATTAATGATCAGATAGTCATTTAGCTGTTAATCTGATAAAATCCAGATCCAGGCACAATGGTATAATTACAGAGTAGAGAAAGACCAGAGTCCGTGGAGATTCCTCTGACTGTCACTTCGGCTAGCGGTTTTTGCCTATATAACATTCCCAAACAACAGCATCAGCAAACTATGTAATGATTTAGAGGAACTAAATTAAATTAATATTAGTTAGTTTGTTGATTTTTTTTCCTACTCTCTATCTTCATATGAATGCTGACTATTGAACTACCATCAAAACAAATGGTTGGGTCACCCAAAGAAACCATGTAATTAGATGCAAATACCTGTTTATCTGCACTAATTTCACATCAAATAAAAACCCTTTTGTGTAAAGCAGCATGTTAAAGTAGTCTTTCAATCTCTGTCACACAACAATTACACTTTGTTCCATAAGAAAACTGTCAATATAAAGTCAATGCTAGTTTTTGCACCCCATTTCTAAGCAAACCAGCTGAGAATCAATGAAAAGAAAAGCTGTTTCTCAACAACTTTACAATCAATGAAAATCACAAATCTCACCCTACTGATGGCCAACAGGAAGTCAACTTTGTCAGACTTGTGAAGGGAGTGTCGCAGTTTCCAGTACAGCAGGTGTTCCCAGGCGAAGACCAGCAGACTGAGGCCCATCGCCACCAGAAGCATGTAGAAGACGCCCGCCATGTTGTCAATGTCCAACTTGCTGCTCATCACTTCATTCTTCTCGTTCTGGCAGATGCCAGACAACCAGACTGTCTCCAGTCGCTCAGTGTCTCCTGAAAAGACAGAAAGAGAGGGATGGGAAGAAAAAAATCACAATAAGACACTGAGGGATGAGCTGGAAAGTGCGAAGAAGAGGAAGAGATCATATTTCATAACAGACAGATGTCAAACATTCCTGCTATCTTGAATGTAAAGGATGTGCTTCAACCAAACACTCAGAGGACAATTCTGCATCTTTGTTATTGACAGTATTTTATAACCTTCTCACATCATTATTACATGTCTGTAAAGACATTTGTATTAAATATGGGAACTATTGCTGAACTTGAACATACGATTAGGATGATTAGCTAACTGTTTAGGATTTTACAGTAATCTATTTGGATCATAACTTTGTACAACTAGATGTTTTGTTTTTACGATGAAACACCGTTATTTGATAAATTCACCAGATGAATGCAAGTTTGAAAAGGTCTTGACATCTTGACAGAAGGTTTTTGCTGCGACGCAGCCGCCGTTATGATCCTTATGAACCAACACAGCAGACCTTTGATTAGTCAGGTAGATTCCCACATTTATCTAAAGGTCCTGCAGCTGATATAAAACTATTAAAAAAAGATCTAAACCATTTCAATTTTGTCCTATATAAGTCGTGCAATAAATCATTTTTATTTATTAATTCAAATTAATAGTTGGTGGCAGGGTTTGAGAAATAAAAATATATTTTCATTTTAATATGTTTAATCATAGTATAGCACTGACACTTCCAGTAACACTTCCCATCCAACAGGGAACACAGGAAAACAGTAGAAATCCACAATATTAAAAGTGAATAGTCCCCAAAAATGCACAGTTCCTGATCCACCTGGAAGTGGTTCATGCTCACGCTACCCAATGACATGCAGACTGTTGTTGGCTGTGAATTTGTCTGTAGTCTGTGGCAGCCAAAGTTAGCCACAACGCTAAACTATTTCAGCATCTTAAACAGATGCACACAGATACATGGGAGAAGTGTGTGGTACTCACTGCGAGCTGCACAAGACACCAGTACTCAGTCAAATATAGCAACAACAGTTCCCTCAGTATCCCATATGTAAGGAAGAAGAGCTGGTGGAAACATCACACATATGGTGATGTCTCACATCACTAAAAATACAGCACCCATTAAAAGCAGAAAAGCCTTGGTTTATCCACAATAAGATAAATTAAGATGGCACTATATTTATTCCAGTAGTGGAAGTCATGTGTTAATCACTTTTATAGTTAAAAGAAAAACAATTACTTGAGGAATATCTTTGACTGCTGTATTTTTCTTTTTGTACTTCTTGTTTTTTTTTTTGTTTGATTGGTGTTTTCTTTTTTACAAAACAGGCCAAATTGAACAGCCCTATCTGTATCACCACAATTTCACATAATTCCTGTTTGAAAGGTAACAAATCTCACTCATGTTAAAGGAGTGATGTCTGTGGTAGAAAGTAAAAAAAGAGAAACGTTAAATGAATTTGAACCATACCATGTTGTAAGAGAACTGCCTAAGCACCTTAAATGAACTCCACTTTGAACCTGGTCTCTAGCACAAATCAGGATCTCTTTTCATACACACATACATACATAAGAGGTCATTCCTTTCACCAAAAAGTTTCTCCTGGACCGCCACTGTAAGGTAAATGTCCCTGCTGGAATAATTCTTCTCTTGAAGTAGATTTCTGCTTTCTGGATCCAGTCTGACCTTTGACAGTTTAGGTGAAGAGGCCAATGAATATATTGACAAGCTCATGATTAGCTTTATTTGGACTTCCTGTAACATCATTGGTCATTCAGAGTCAAGGTAGACATCACTGTGGTAGCGATTACAGTTCAAATGACCATTCATAAGATCATCGATGCACAGATTAGTCTCAGCTGTTGACTTGTGAAAAGCCAGATAGATTTGAATAAGTAGAAAACCAACTTTGAGGGCAACATTTGTCAAGATCATTCAGCATCTCTTCCAGATTCCAGGGGTCTCATTTATAAAACCTGTTACGCAAGAAAACGTTGCGTGATGCAGGATGAAATTTGTGGCTGCAACATTCCTTGCAAAAGTAAGGATCTATAAAGAATAAAGAAAAATCCAAAACCTTTGGACCACACGTGTAATCTTGTGTAATGCTCCCGCGAGGTCTTCTAAACTGCATTTTAGTGACTTCTGATGGTAATACAAAATATCACATGGATAAAGATCTCTGCATAGCGCACAGCTGCATATGAGACCATCCTGGGGGTCTCAGGAGGAATTTCACCACAGAGCACGGTTCTGCGATGATGTCACATGACATTTAAAACAGCAGTAAGGTTCATTCTTTAACAAATCCTTGAAAATGCATTTGACACTGACATAACATCACACAAATTGCTCAATATTGTTTCAATTTCTTTCAGTTCATCATTTGTTTCTCTGATTTTGCAGAACAGCATTCGTCAGCGTCCGTCCTCCTCCAGACGCGCATGCGCTTGGAGCGTGGTTGTGTGGTCTCCATGGTTACCACCGTTGACCAATAACATCGATTGGCTGCCTCATTTAAATACACATTGACATTCACGAGGTGCTTTGCATCGATCATTTATGGTTGAATGTGGGCGTGTAGAGGGCAGGACAGGAGGCGGAGCCTTGTATGCAAACGTTAACGTGCAGCTGTGATCTATAAAGGGAAACTGCTGCTGGTGTGTGTACGTAGGGTTTTATCAATCGGAATCCTCTTTTTGCACACGAAAATTCTAACTTTCTGGCTCTAGAAATCTTTCAGGATCAAATCTTCGTATTGTTTTATAAATGAGGCCCCTGGCCTCTTATACTTACAGTATTTATTTAATTCAAACAATATTCAGAACTGATTTGTTCATAAAAGTCCGAGTTTTCAGATTCAGGAAGTGAAGTTACTGAACTCTGATCCAAAGAGTTCAGACGAGCCGCTTTCATAAACTGAGCTGAGTCTGTTGCATGGCAACGGACTGACTGGCTGATTTGACCACATTAAACTATTCAGATTATCAACATACTTTACTGACGCAAATTTCATCATTCAGACGTCTCCAAAATGATTGTTACACGATTGACTTTTGGATTGAACTGAGCCAGTTTCAGCTTCATGAAGGGAAGGAGACAGAAAATAACTGGTATTTTGAAATAAAACTGCTCCTGACCAGGTTTAGTTCAGAGCGTCGGTTACCATGGTAACAGACTCTGAGTTAACTCAGTTTCTGAACCCTGTTCATCTGAAGCCTCTGGATCAGTTTCGTCAGCCAGGTCGTTCTGTGTGGAGGTTACATGTTCGCTGTGTAGGGTTAGCCCGGGTACTCTGGTTTACTCCTACCCTAAAACATGGTTTAGGCTAATTGGTACAAGGAAATTCTGCATTTACATGAACTATAATGTAATTTGATTCATTTTTTTTCACTTTTTATACAAGTGAAACCAATCTGGTCTCGTGTTGTAAAACCACCTGGAGTGGTCCCTGGACCAGAAAGGTGCTGTAGAAGTGTGCTGCTGTTAGAAGCTAGCCAAGTTCCTCCAGTGACCTCAAAGAGTGGGCTCAGCAACATTAGCTTTGTTAGCATTAGCAGACAGGACCAGGACCAGGAGAAGACCCAGGACATGCCTAGAGCGATCAGTTTTCTGCTGGCCTGGGAATGTCCAGGTGCCCCCCTGGAGGAGCTGCAGGTGGCTGTTGTCCCTGGAACCTGAACACAGAACTGTTTTTCTTCTTTTATTTTAAACGTTCAGTGAACAATAGAACAGACAGATCATAGCAGGTGAGTTCTTAACATTTTACGTTTCCATGTTGGGAAAGTTCTATCTAAAGATACACAGAATTTATCATAACAGTCTGAGGGTGAAGCTCAGCTTCTACACATCATAAAAATCTATCCAGTTACGATCCATTCCTCTTTTGTTGGTGGGTTTTCACGAGGCCGCATCCTGGTGATACCATCTTTACTTTCCACACAAAGAACTTCAAGGAGGGATTTGTCTTCTGCACTAAAGGTGTGTGAAATGTTCCCTAATATAGTGTGGCAAAATTAAAATCAAACACAAAGCCAATCCTAATGATTTTATTACATCTGATCAGTAAGATCTAACTGACAGTTCTAAAATATATGAAAATGGTTCATTTCCAAGGATTTCAAGAACCTTCACAAACTCTGACACTTAACTGTCAAACTGACAACTTTGCTCTACTCTGAACACAGAAACAATGAGGGACCGTGGAGGGGGAGACCACTTTCTAGTAAGACCATGAGCCCAAACCCAAATCCAGGATACAGGGGTTCAGTGAATGTGGTGTTGAAGGTGTGGATGTGGATCAGTTTGTCGGAGGAGACTCTGTAGAAGGACAGAGTTCCAGCAGGACGGTCCACATACACCGCTACTCTGTGGGGGGAGCTGTCACCCTGGACATTCTCGTCGATGGGATAGATGGGATCATTGCTGTGCCAAACGGAATACCGACCGAGACCACAGAAGCAGAACAGATTCCAGGACTGATCATTTCCTCCAAGCATACAGTCAGAGTCGTACCCTTTCCTGCTGATTCCTCTGTAACTCACTGAGACAGAAACCTCTCCGAAACACTCCACCTCCCAGTAGCAGCGACCAGTCAGAGCATCTCTGCACAGCAGCTGAGGCCACTGGTCAAACCTGTCTGGATGGTCAGGATACGCCTGAATCTCGTTCACCCACGTCATCCTCCTGTTGCCGTCCGACAGTTTGACCTCTCTGTGCACTGTGTTCAGGTCGAGTCTGAGTCCACAGGAATCTGGAGGAGAGAACAAGAAACTCGTGACAGCGTGAAGACGGTTGAACGCGCGCTGCTTTGTTTGCTTACGATGAGTCATATGGGTGAAACAGACTTACACTTCCTCAGACCTGGTCTCAGCCATCGTTCTCCAGCAGGTTCCACCCTGAAATAAGGAGAAGGGTCAGACCAGCACAGTCTCTTCCAGTTTACAAATGCTCACATTACTTGGTTCTCAGACGCTCATGAAGGAACACTGACGGTGCATTCATATGTACGCATTGTCGCAGCGCATGGCGGAGGAGGAGTCTGACGCTTTGGACTGATTGTCATGACCAGAAAGACCAATAAAACTGCTTCTGAAATATCCAGAGAGAGATGTATTTGTTGTGTTGAGCTGAATGAACGCTGACCCAGTTCTTGCTCTCACCCATTAACTATAATGGACCAACAGATTAAAGTGCATACTGAGTTTGGGACTGCCAACCATAAAGATCCAAACGTGTGCTTCTTAGCAGCTCACAGGTTATTTTCTGGAAAAAAAATACAGCACATCAACTGTTGCTGGTTTTAAATGTGAGTGCAAGCCACTATAATCCCGTGTTTTCCCGTTGGGTCGTCTGGGTAGCAGGCTGTTTGAAGGTAGTGACTTTTACGGTGCAGGTCGTCATCAATGAAATACACGGTGCGACTCTTGAGAGGGCACCAGTGTACGGCTGGACCAGAAGTCGGACAAAAATGCAGCTGTTTTCAGATCTGCAGTCACTCTTTGTTTGCATGTTTTATACACCACTAGTCTGATAACCTGGCTAACATATCAGCCATGTTTGGTTACCATGGTTATAAGCATAATGTCTCTTGCAAAAAAAATATGTATTAGCTTGAGTAATTTCCCAGTGTCAAACTTTATTTTATTTCGGTTAATAAGCCATGTTGAGTGGTGTGTTGATGATGTGATACGCTTCTAGTCTGCATTTGAGCCATACAGTTATCATATATGGCTTTGTGATCTTTTTTTTTAGAGGCTAAAACAAGTTGGTAGTGTTGCCTCGCGAAGGAGCAACGGTAGCTGTGCAGCATCCTCTTTATTTAAACTGCAATAATTCTACATAATTGAGGTACTACTCTTCTGAGACTCTACATTTTTGTTCCTGTTGGCTGGTTGTGTCTGAAGCCATCTTTCTCCAGTCTGTTTTGTTTTGGTTTTTTTTTTTTGCCCTTTGCATGCTGCAGGCCACATGACTTAAATGCATGCAATTAAACAACGATTACAATATTATCGCAAATGCAATTAATCGTTCAAATGCAATCACCTTTTATTCATTTTGATCAAATTTTCCAAACATCCTCATTTCAAGTGTTGCTACCAAATTGACATCTGAAACGAGAGCTCCCAGAGCTGAAATGTGGAGCTCCATTGGGACCAGTTGTTGGTCAGCCTATACCGCTAACAGGGCAAGGGACCTTCCAGTTGCCTACAAATCAGACAAGCCCACCAGTGAAGCACACAAATTGCATCTCTAAGCAGAATTCACCACTTTTCGTATCAGCTCTGACAGCACTCATTTCAGATATTATTGGGTCGTGCTTCAGTTAGTCAGCTTAAAAGCACCCTGAAATGATCCAGGGAAAACAGTCGCTCCACCAAGGACCCAGCTGCTCTGGTTAGCTCTGGCTCGAGCAGGAATAAAGATAACAGCTGCTTTGCTTCACTTCAGAACACAACCAAAAACCTGCCACAGTAGGCTCTTATCAGTTATCAGCACAACAAGCCATATCCATCGATTAACCTCTGCTTAACTGAAATCAGGTCATAGGGGCAGCAATCTAAGCAAAAAGGCCCAGACTTTCCTCTCCCGATTCCCCCAGGGGAATACTGAGGCATTCCCAAGCCAGCCAAAAGATATAATTTCTCCAATGTGTCCTGGATCTGACCCAGGGCTGCTCCAGTGAGGGCTGAAGATAACGTCTTGATGAAGCCTATAGGACAGCATCATCTGCAAAAAGCAGAGATGTGATCCTGAGGTCGCCAAACTGGACACTCTCCACTGCCTGGCTGTGTCTTAAATAGATAAGACAGAACGATGGTAAAGGGTACCGCTGGATTGGAAATAGATTTAATTTACTGCAATAATGTGGACCAAACACTCACTCTATTTTGTGCGGAGACTGAATAGCTTGAGTAACAGACCCGGTATCCCATCCTCACGAAGCAGAGGACACAAGTCCATAAAACACATCTACTAGTTGGGTGGGAAACCTCCCATGGACCCTCCAGGACCCTAATGAAGATAAATTGATGGTCCGGTGCTCCAAAGTCAGATTGAGGATATTTCCCTTGAATCTGCGGTTCAACTACCGACCAGACTCTCTCCTCCAGCAGCCCTGGATAAATCTTACCAGGGAGGTTGAGAACTATGATTACTGTTTCCATACCTGAGAGTTTCCAGTCTGCTGTTGGGATCCCTTAGTCCAGCTGTGAGCACCTGAACTACTGACTCTCCTGGATGGTTGTAGCTCAGGTCCAGCTCTTTCAGATGGGAGGGGTTGGAGCTCAGAGCTGAGACCAGAGGAGGACAGCCTCCCTCTGTGATCAGACATCCCGACAAACTGCAGACACACACGACAAGACACTCAATTTTCAGGACAACGTTGATTAGGGCTTAAACATGTTCAAAAATGAAGAGTCCCAGATTATGCACTTTGCATTCTCATTTGTTAAGAGTTCATGGGCACCCGTGACATCAATTCAACTCAAACAATGTATTTCAGATATGTAATTTAAAAAAAGAACAAAATAATTCCCCACAATATTGAAACAATACAATTGTAATTTATATTATGAGAAAAGGAGTGAGAAGAAGTAAAACTTATTTAATCCCACACCTCCAAACTAAAAGTTAGTAAAAAAAATTAATAATTTCTACTGCTTCCGTATACATAAGCAGATGGATGGATGAATAGATCGATTTTTATTAATTCAAATTTGAATTTCCCGAACATCTTCTTGTATGGGTTTCGAAAGGTTAGAATTAGTTATTTAAATACAAAATTTGCGTAAGTTAGAGTTATCCAATTTAAAAAATAAATTCATGTTTGAATTCGTCATTAAAGTGATGTTTCCACTTCTGAAAGCATGGCAGAAAACCTTTCAAGGAATCCATTCATCCTTTTAACTTCTTGTCCAATTTCGGATCACTGGGGCAACAGCCAAATCAGAGCCTCTTCCTTCTTTAGGAATACTGAGGCGTTCTCAGATTTTGAGGTGTTGATTCTTGTCCCTTGTCTTGTCCCTGCTCTCTTCTGAACCATTGCACTTCCATTTGTTACTGAATATAATTAATTATTTCACCCCCACCCTGGTCCACCATTATATCACGCTTACTTGAGAGTCTCCAGTTTACAGTGATGACTCGCGAGTCCAACAGACAGAAGCTTCACCCCTGAATCCTTCAGGTCGTTGTTACTCAGGTCCAGGTCTCTCAGTTTGGAGGACTGAGAACTCAGAACTGAGGACAGAGCCTCACAGCTTCTCTCTGACAGTTTGCAGCTGCTTAGCCTGGGAAAGAAAATTCAAGTTTGTTTTTCTTTTTCATTGTTCTCTAATGAAAAAGCCAACATTAACTGAGCTTTGTACTTACAGAGCTTTCTTGGAGGCTTTGACCACTGGCAGCAGCCTCAGTAGAGCCTCCTCTGAAGCTGAGTACTTC
>JBAMYA010000011.1:8415556-8442580 GCA_037176975.1 Arrhamphus sclerolepis | reverse complement strand
CAAGCGCCTAGAGATGACTTGTCGTAAATAGGCGCTATATAAATAAATTGAATTGAATTGAATTGAATTGAATTGAAGTAGAAAACGTCGTGCCTGGCTGGGCCGCTGTATAGAAACACTCTTCAAGGAGCCAACAAACATAAGCAAGCACAAAACCAACAGATATACTGAGATACACCACCTCGGTTCACACACATCCATAGTGCCAGAGTAGCCAGTTGGGAGGGAGAGGGAACCTGGCTAAGATGCTCCTGGACACTTCCTAGGGAACATGTTTCAGGCATGTCTAACCAGGACATGCTGGGGAGATTACCTCTAAGTATCCTGTTGGAATAGCTGGAGGAGGCAGCTGGGTAGAGGGAAGTCTAGGCCTCTCTGCTTATACTACTGTAGCTGCACAACATGAATCTGGATAAACAGAAGTCTATGGATGGATGAACAGTGGGATAAAATGATAAAAACCAGCAATTAAATTTTATTTATATCTGAAACATAGTTGCTTCATAGCATTTCTTCACACCTGTGTGAGACTTTTGCGCAGTACTTGGTCACTTTGGATATAAGCATCTGCTAAATTAATAGAAGATAATATCAAGTATTGGTCACTGCTATTTTGGGTCAACTGGAAAATGCCCAGTCTAGAAGTTTCTGTTCCTGATCTTCAGAGTTGGTCCAGAAACTTTAGCTTTGTTGGTCCCGAACAGAACTAGGGGTCAAAAAGCACTCTGAACATCGTCTTTCACAGCCCGTACGACAAAACACTCAGGTCTAACAGGTGTAAAACTAAAAAGAACAAAGAAAGGGAACGCCAGCTAATCCTAGCAATGAAAGGAGGCTTTGCTACCCAAAATGTCACTCAGAAGTATCCTTCAGATGATGATAAGGAGTTACATCGTATTAAACTGTCAGTCTGTCACAAAGAATGAGAGAACTTTGAAATGAACACACTGATGTGTCATCCTACAGATGAGATACATGACACAAAGAGGAGAGGAAGAACAAGCAGAGAGCAATCAGGACGTAATGAGACTCGAATGATTCAGAGGTGCAAACGCTTGTACGGCAACCGTGTTTTCAGGCATCTTGACATTTTTGTATTCTCTGAACATCAGTATCTCAAAGAGCCGTGAAGACATAACACAAATAGAGGATGCAGGAGACCTTTGCACACGCAGAACCCCCAGCTCCTGCAAAATTACACGTCCATGTCCGCACACACGTGGATACATACAAACCTGACATTGATAAAGAGGGTTGGTCCTTCCACGACAGAAATAAATGAGTTCAGCTGTAGCTGTGAGATTAAGTGCAGGGCTCTGTTTAGTTTCAGTTTTTCAATACACCCTGGGGCCAGAGTGAAAAGGAGTGAAAATACTTTAGATTACAAGGCATGGTTATGAGGAAGCAAGAGAGGGACACTGTTCCTACAGGAAACACAATAATACACATTACTGATTCGAAATTATGTCAGCATCCTCATAAATCACCTGTTTACGTTTGTAAGCTATCACAAGCCAACCTGACATTATGTACAAGTTCCTTCTGAAAGAGGATATTAAGCATATTACTATGTATATTATAGTTTAAAAAAAAGGTATTTTTACAGATTATTAAATATTTGTAGTTTCCTATTGATATGTTGTCCAAATTATTCGTATCAAAATTTTTTTAACTGAAATTTCATTCAATTGAGACTTTTAACACACAGAATTTACTGTTTAGAGTTTTTTCCATGTGTTTGTTCTGTTCAAAATCCCAGCCATTCAAAGAAAAAAAAAAAAATAATAATTTTAGACTGTAAAGTGCAGTCAAACTCAAAATGTTGATGGGTTTATACAGATGTTGGTGCATCTTGTCTTCTACATTTGACCTTTTTTTTATATACTGTAATAACCCTAAAATGAAGCCTGAAGCCAGAAAGAAACTGCTCTCTGGAGGCATTTCCTCTGAACTTATAACTCTGTAATCAGTCTGAACCTTTAATAAGTTCTTTTTAATTGTCTATAAAACGTTGATTGAAAATATCACTGTTGGTGATCTGAGTCAATAACAGTTTATTTCATAGTCGTCTGTCAGATTTTATTGTGTCATGGTTTTCTTCACTTGTGTGAAAAGCTGTTGTATCCCACTTTGATTTTGACACGCTAGCAAGAAAACAAGACAACCACGCTGTGAATATTTTCTCTTAAGGATACTGTCAGTTTTTTTGTAAAGGAATTTTGTATGTTGTTGTGATTCGGCTCATGTTTCCTCTGTACCTTGTCCCATAGTCTCTCCCGGTCCAAAGCGATGATAACCATAGAGGGGTTGGACAGGAATCCTTGATTGTTGAACGACAGATCTTTCCTTTCCCACGTCACATTCAGCATGTGCCTGTTTGCCAAACGGAAACATGATCGGAAGTAAATATGAAGTCAAAAACCTTGACTGTTACATTCTGCACATGTACATGCACACACAATGATCACCTTCTAATTAAGCCGAAAGCTGCCTGGAGAGCATTTAATTTAATGTCGAACACTGGAAGTAGCTAATTAGGGAATGATGGTGACAGGTGATTGGTTGGACGGCAGGATGTTCCTGCTGAGTGGTTTCGCTGTCTGATAAGGTATAAATTCATGATAGACTCAACTGTGAATAATGAATCCAGACTAATTTGCATTTCAAAGCACATGCAAAAAGTGGTACTTGCCATTTAATTTTACTGTCACTGGTGAGACTTAGGCATCAAAAGTAGCTGCTTCGGTTTAGGCACAATCTAACAGTTTTAGGCACCAAAATTATTCAAGTTAAAATCCACTGATGGAATTTTTTTGACCATGTTATGTTCCTTTTAGATCCAAAAGAGAATTAGCCAACAAATCTATGTTTATGCTACTTTTTTTAAAAGAAAAAAGTCTTTTAGAGTCAGATGTGTTTTGCAACTAGTCCCCTTTATATATTAGTGATATTGTATCTTAAGGTTCCCTCCACAATGGCCTAACTTGGACAGAGAACCACTGTTTGATACTTTTATAATTTACATGTCCAACTATCTTTTGGCATTAAAATGAAGAGAGCCAAGATCTGGTCTGTAAAAAACGAAAAACCATGTATGAGAATGGAAGAGTAAGAAATGCTCATGAAAGATGGGAAGGAAGGGTAAGAAGGGATACGTGAGTAAGCCTCACCTGAACAGAGTACTGTTCACTGACTGTTTAGTTGGCTTGTTGCAATCACCATATCCTTCAGGAATAAACCCGTAATCCTTCTTGAAACTCTCTGCCCCTTTGGCTACAATGGCAACACCCTCTCTCACCCTCTGCCTCAAGCTCTTCCTCCACTGGTCTGTTATCACACCGATTACACCTACAGGGAAGGTGGCAGGTGGGGGGCTGTTGGGGTTGCCCACGGCCAGACTGGGGAGGATCCAGATGTAGCCTGGCCCCATCAGACCCACCTGAGCTGCTTGACGAAACAAGTACTGCGCCTCCTCGTGGGAGCAGTACGCCAGCAGGACCTGGGAGTCCACCTGCAGACAGGAAGAAATCTGTTGGTGAATTCGCAGAGTGAAACACAGCCTGAGCTTTCTGCACCGCTCCCAGTCATCACAAGCCAAAAACACCAGCTGTTCAAAGTTCAAACCTAGTTAAAATGCAGCAACAGCGGCTGTGGTTTTTTTTTCATCTTTGCAAAATCAGGAATTATAATGAAGTTTATCATTTAAAATCTAACTCTTAAAACAAAATCAGGCCTAAATGCTCTGAATCACTCAGCATGTGCTCTGTTAACTGAAGGAAAAGTGACAGTTCGTACTCAAATCATTTCAAAGTTTTATTGAATCATACGATTACATATGTTAAGTTAGCACACTGCAACATTTCCCCCTCAAATATAAAATGAAAAACATATATTACATTATGTTTACGAATCCTGAGACTTTCAAGCATTTGACCAATTATTGCAGTCATTTTCTTTTTGTTTTGTTTTAGCTTTCAAATGCAGTTGTAAACATCTTTTGACGGACTGCAGAAAAAAGAAGTATTTAAATAGGGTGAAGACACTTGGCAACCTTTCAAAAGCAAAGCTTTGTGCCCTGGTAGGAGGGACATATTTTTGTTTATTTGTATACCTTCAAAGGTGAAAAGAATGCTTTTGTTACTAGGTGTCTTTCTTAATATGTCAAACATCAGAAAGGCATGTTGAGTCAGTGTGAAACATTTTCATGTTGGCCTGTCCAGATTTTGCAAATGATCCCTTGTATTCAAATTTCCTAAAATTGTTACACTTCATCATAAATTTGATTTTTGATGTCAAATCTCATGACCTGACTTACTGCTCAGGACTTTTACCTTTAACATATTTTCACTCTGAAGGGTGAATTCTGCTGTAAAGGTGAATTTTTTTTTTTTTTTTCTGAAGATCGAGCATATGGTTCAGAAGTTACACATGTAACAGCATTTTTAACTTTAGCCCATTGGTGCAGTCGGAGTAATCACAGTTCAAAAACTTGATGAAGAGAGTCAGAAATCTTCCCTTCTCATATTACAGGTATATACAGGTTCAGGGGCTGGCATACACATTCAAAGACAGTAAAGGAAATAAAAAGAGCATCAAGTGGAGCCCCTTAGCAGCATTACTTTTTGGTTCCAGACAAGTTTAACACCTTTGGAGAACTTGTCTAAGCTAATAGGTTCTCTTCCAAACTCATCATACCTGCTGCAGCATGCGTTTGATCTTCATGTCATTCGCCCCAACAGACAATTCCAGAGAAATAATATCCTGTAAATTCCACAGGAAGTAGGACGTGTCCGTGTATGATTGAATTATGTCCACAAAGGTGTCATAGCCTGGCAGGAAGCTCGTAATCACCGCAAACTCGGCCCAGTCGTATTCCTCCAAGATCTGTAGCAGAAACATAGAAAATGAAATAAGTCAGCAACCATCCCACATTAGAACATTTTGGTATGGACAATAAAAAACAAATAAACCTTTTGTTTCTACCTTAATATATCTGTTTTCATACTTGAAATAATGGAAAACAGCAGACTTCAAAGATATTTCCTATCTTTTTCTCCTGTCCGCTTCATTTCATGTGCTAACATATCAGTTGTTATTTTGTCCTCCTTTATTTTTAAGCACATCTTCAGCTTGTGGAACCATAAAGGATTTCACTTTGCACATTATTTTCATTTCAGAATTCTTCATACTTTCTCCACTGGGGAAAAGTCAGAGCTGCAGGCGTTGATGCTGCCTCACAAAAGTGTAAATGATTGATGCACGTTTCCTTGTGTTACACCGGACTGGACAACAGAGCGACAGTTACAGATTTATCTTTGGTCCTAATACCTTCAATAAACATGCCCCAATAGATAACTGACCAATTTCTATCCCATCACCTCTGACAGGTGATATTGATTATAGTATATCAACATCAATGCATTTTTGTTTCAGTTTGCAAATGCATCATAAACACAGGCCTGAGAAATCTGAAGTTACAATTTTAACAGTCTTTGAAGTAAAAGAAAAAAAAAACTGAGTATCTCCAATGACTGGATCTAAATTTGGACCAACAAGAAGTGACATCAGCCACTGGTTTCTACAGGGAGCTTTTGAAGCTTTTGTCAAGCTTGACCCTTCCACCAAAAATAACAAAAAAAAACATTAAATTCAAGTGTAACAACGCAGTGTAATTCTGTACCTTGAACATACAGATGACTTGCTGCTCTAGAGAAGCCCCCATCTGCAAAAAGGAGGATCCCTCAGCCTGGAAAGAGAAACAGAGTCAGAAAATGACACAGGTGAAAAGGTGAATGACACAACAACATGGTAACTGCTCCGCTGCTTTCATGACGGTACTTCTAACCTTGTCTGCGCTCTGCAACAATGTTTGTTTGATAATTCCTGAAAGAACGAAAGTCTTGGAAATGACATATTTTCTGGTACAAAGTCTGTTTTGTACAAAGAATTTCATTGATAATTTTGTTATAAAAGTTTCGGACTTATTTGTTTTATTTTAATTAGTCCATAGACCGTGTTCAAACTGGGATCAAGACATCACATCTCGTCTGAGCAGGTTGTTCCACCTTTCACACTCCTTCACAGCGCAGGAAGATGTGTTAAGTTCATCTCTGGAACGAGCACGATGTAGGAATATCAGAAGAGGAGAGCAGGGAACAAAATCAGCCTGATTATTTTGTAGAGTGTGGCCAGCTTTGCCCTCACACATTTTTAGAAACGACATCAACTTCCTCATCTTCTTTCAGCTCATCTCTTTAGGGACAACTACAGTGGATCATCCGTTCCATTTTATCCTGTTTTCTGAATCTTTGCTTCACTCAAAAATGTGACAAAATGTTTTTGTTTTTTTTTAACTGCGCAACAGCAAACATACAAAAAAATAACCTTTCAAAACATGAATCAATCATAGAACACATACATTTGCGCTCCACAATCGCTCTTTCCATGAATATTACATTTTGCATGTTTACTGATGCTTTCATTTTACACCAGAGCTTTGCTTCTCCATTTTCAGCCTCAATCCGGTAATAGTGTCTCTGAAGAGCAAGCTCTCAGTCCTCCTGCCCTCTTTCTATCAAGAAGGGGTGGTCCTACGTTGTACATGTCTGTGTGGGTTTGCATACATTTGCATGCATATTCACTGTGTGCTTTCAGATTAAATGGGCAACAAGAGTGAGAGGAGAGGCAATACTGGACAAAGAGTAATAAGGACAAGGACTATTTATTTAGTTTCAGACGTGTACTTGCGTCCAAAAGTGGTCCAAACATTAACCTCACAGACATGTGATCTAGTTTAAAGTTGATGATATAATGCTAACGGAAATGAAAATGTTTATTAAGAGTAACACATTTACATTGTTTACTTTTGTATTATGCTTCCATGAAGTTCACATTCTCAAAATTTTCCTTATTTCCATGTTCTGCATTTAATTTTTATTTGTGTTTTGTTTTGAAAATATTTTTCCTCCTACATTAGCTTCCTGTTTTATTTTATTAGAACTCGTCTGTTGTCCGTTCCATTACGTTTGACTTCCTGTTTGTCTTCTGGGTTGAGTTAGTCATTGCTGCACATCTGTGTTTTCGTGGTCATGAACCTTCCTCTGTAAACAAAGAGAGTAAAAATATACTGGGCATACACCCCTGAGACCCACAATTGCAAAGTAGGGGCTACCCAAGTACCACGAAAGTGGCAACACCGGTCAAAACCAGTCGAAACTGCTGCATTTGGGGCTTTGGGAAGGTATGAAAACATCTGAATTTAACAATACAGAACTCCCACTGATTCAGAAGGCACTGATTTAGCACAAGGGTAACTACAAACTGGTAAATGATGTCAGTTGAACCTCACAAGAAAGTCCAGTCTATGTTCCCATCATTTTGGTTACATCTGATCTAAATGTATAAACTTATTTAAATCTAAGCATGCGCTTGACCCAAAAAGGATGGTTAACTGTACTCGATAATCTCGCTTTGCCATTGGTAGCTGCTCCAGACTTTGGTGTGGTGATTGGATGATGGCATTGCACCTCCAGATCCAGTTAGGATCTGGTACTTGCTCTAGCCCTCATAGCTATGATCTAAGGTACAGATCCCTGGAGGTCCAAGGGAATTGTTGATGAAATGTGATGTGTAAGATGCATTGCACTGATCTGATGTAAAGTCGTCCATCGGTTGGACCGTTGCCATGGTAGCAATGGGAGAGGTCAGCTAGACAGTCGAGAAAGAAAATAACGAGCTGGATTATAGGGATGGGTTTAGTTTAAGCGGAATGATTTAGGTGTATATTAGGAAGGATTTTGGTGATGGAGGGTTCTCGTTACCCTAACCGTAACTACTGCAGGCACTGCAAGGGTGGCTATGTAGCCTATGCATTAACTGCATGCATCAAATGTGGTGCATGTTTGTGCTTCACAGAGATACAAAAAAAACTGCTTTCTTCATTTCCATTCATAAGGAATCCAAACATGGATGTCTTGAAAAATGTCTTGATCAGAGGCTTCCTAAAAACAGTTTAAAAGGACTAAAAATATCTTTACATATACAGAAAAATCAATGCTTTGGTCGCAGAGGTATATTCTACCCATCATTTATTCTCAGATTATCGTCCTACCAGCCATTTGTTCAAGCCTTGCGGTGATTCTTCTGGAGTCTTCATGTGAGGTTGTTTGCTCTATGTTGAAGCAGAGTAAGCTTCTTTTTTCTTCTTCTTCCTCAAACAGATAACTTCTGAGTTTACCTGCATCAGACTCCTCACCACAAGAGGACAGCTATCACAGAAATGGGTCAGATTTAGTGGGAATTGATTTCTTTTTTCCTTTTTTCTTTCTTTTTTTTTTTTAAGGAAATTTAGGTCATGTGCAGCTGTTGTTTCAATGTGCTTTAGAAAGAATGTGGTCCTTTTTGAACAATATTACCTAAATGTCTCATCAAAAAAATGTGATGTATTGGTTTTCTTTTACAAAAATGAACTAAAACCAGGCTTAACATTCAAACACAGTCAAATCACAGACTGGAGTCATATTGTAAATTTGGGACATTGTTTCTTTGGAAACTTCTCACATTTTTCTCAAATGTAACATTGATATTTCCTAGAAATCCTGTACTGAAGACAGAATAACTGTTTTAATGGGGGTCATTAAAGGTCAACTATGTTTTCAGTGTTCCTTAGCTGATTCAGGCTTACCAGACTGCATTACTGTTCACATTTATATCTTCCTCAAGCTTATGAAATACTTGAAAAACTGAGACTTCTTGCCAAAAGATATTTGCCCACTGACTGGGTTTATTTTTATATGCTCTTTTTAGTGGGCTCTACCTGCAGCACGTTCATTTAAAAAGATACACAAGTGTAATTTGTCAGATCTAATTGTGCCTTAATGATGTGGCAGTGATATGGATGAGCTAATTAAGTTACCCCTTCAATGTTTCTTTCTCTTTATTATTATTTTTCCTTTAGAGTTCCTTCTTACTTTGGCTGCAGCAGCTGTGTTGCTTTCAGTCTTTTATTCTCTTCTTTTGGTTAGAGATACACAGTTCTAGATCTGTTACTGTAACTGGTGACCTGATGCCAACTCCTCCACTCTTCCATGAATTCAGTCTGTGATCTAGACGCTCTAGAAAAGGCTTTAACCTGATTGCTCCATAATACCCTGCATCCATCTTTTGCTAATTAGTATTCCAGTCCCCATTGCAAAGAAACTTCCCCATGGCATAACATTACCATCACCACGACTGACTGCAGGGATGATATTAATGAGGTGGTGCTCAGTGCCTCATTTACACCACACATTGTTGGGAACTGTTGCCAAATAGATAAATCTTTGCTCTGTCAGATTTGAGGATTTTGCTTCTCATGGTCTGAGAGGATTCTGATGCCTTTTAGCCAACTCTCAGTGGACTGTCTTCGAACGGAGAGTGGCCCCTGCAACTCTATCATAAAGTCATGATTGGAAAAGTGATGCACCAATGGTTGTCTATTGGTTTGTTTTGTTATCAGTCTGAACTGGAGCCCTTTGTCCCATATCATTCAGTTTGACTGGACAGACACATCTATAGAAGTTTGGTGGTCACTCCAAACTTTTCCCATTTCAGAATGATGGACGCTTATTTTTACATTACTTTTAGTGCTGCTTGATATTTTTTTCTTTCTATTTTTTTCTTTACAAGCTTCTTCACGTCTGGGCACAACCCCACACTGACACAACAGAATCAACCGGTAAACAGAGTCTTGCCTTTTGTTTTAAATCTCTCTCCACCACAATTGACCGGTACAGAATCCACATTACTGCAGGAGCTACACCGATCCACCTGCACACGAGACCCTGCCATACTCAGCTTCTCCAGTTGAGGCAACACCTGTTCCCAAACCCAGCGAGGACGATTCACTCTTCCTAGTGAGAACTTTGGTCTCAGATTTGACTCTGCTGATTTTCATCCCTGCTGCTTCACACTCAGTTATGAACCACTGCGGTGCAGGCTGAAAATCACAAATTGATGAAACCAATAGGACCACAACATCTGCAAAATGCAGCAACATACAGAATCTGTGACAAAGGGCCACCCTGACAGAATCACACGCTCACTTGAAATTAATTAAAGTTACTACCGGCATTACAAACCAAATCCTCATTTGTACAGAGACTGAATGTATCCTAAAATCCTGGAACAACACCACCACCCCCCAGCTAGACTCTAGCTGGTCCAGTGTTCCACTGGCAATGTTCCTCCTGAATCTGAGGCTCAACTGGACTCTCTTCTCCATCACTCATCACTCCATCTGAGGAGTGTGAATTCCCCATGTAACTGGAACACCTCCTACAATACAATAAAATGGGAAGCGCTAACCAGTTGCGGCGTAACAAAAACATCAGCTCATTCGTGCCTATTGAACATACCACATTCATCATTTTTGATGAATTTAAGAAGCTTTGAAAGCAGCATTTTTGCTGTGTTGTATCTTGTGATGAGGAAAAATAAGGCATCTATGCTGAGATGACTCTGAAACGTGGAAAAACTTACAGGGGTTTGCTTCTGTTCTATAAACTGCATGGAAAGAAAACACAAATAACATTTGCTGAACATGGGAGTAAAATAACTCTGAACCCAAAGCAGGTAATGAGTTCAGCTGAAAATGTCACTTCAGCCTTGATGAGCTATTCCTGCTTTTTTTTTTTTTTACAACAGTTAATAGAGTTTGGAGATCTAAGCGACTTGATGGAGCTGAGGGGCATAAGTGGGTATGTGATGTAAGAAAGTGAAAGATCATGTTGGGTATTCAGGGACAGACAGCTGGCGTAAGAATGTGTAGGGTAACGCTGTAATTTTTCTGTACCTCTTCAGCGTCCTCCAATACCATCTAGAGTCACAAATATGCGCTGAAATCTCAACATATACATTTGTGAAACAGAAGAATAAGGGAAGAAGGGAGAGAAAAAAACTGGATGCTGGTACAAGTGCCATTTGGGACCACGTTTCAGATGCTTTCAGTTGTTTTTTTTGTCTCAGAGGTGACTACCTGTCATCTCTCCCTTCTGTTGATCTTCACTTTCCCACAGTTCAGAGCCTCCGCGAATCCCAAGAGAGCTCCGCAGCTCGAGGACTACCAGAAGAATACCGCAGCTAGACTCTCCCTCACTCACTTTCAACAGCTTATCCCTCTCCGAGTCCGTTTGAGACTCACCTTCGAAACTGAAGCGCTACCAGACCACTCACTGAGCTACGCCCCAAAAATAGCTATAAAAATAGCAGTACGCAGCTATATCAAGCTGTTACTGAATAAATAAAAAATGACTCAGGATTGGCAGCTCTGGTTTACTATAGTGCTCCATTTCAGCTGAGGTGCATCATCCGAATTGCCATTAAAATCTGGTAAATTGTATCAGAGCTATTAAACAAACTATTAATGTCGTGAGCCCTTTGGTCAGGTCAGGGTTTTAGCGCCACCTAATTAAAATCAAAAGCTAACATTTTGGAGGACATTCACACTCTTTTCCATTTTGAATTCTAATAAGAATTACATCAAAGTGACCTTCTTTTCAATGTCTAACTCGCACTGAAACACACTCCCATGAAGAGACAGAGTTCACCCTCCTCTCCTCACATTCTCCTCCCCCCAGCCGTCGTGTTCCCACCACCTTGGCAGTACGGCTGTCACACGCAGGCATAATTAGCAGACTTACTGCAGGAACGTATGGTAATGTGACAGGAAGACTGTGGACATGGTGACTGCACATATACTCCTCTCTCCCCACAGGGGGAGCATTATGCTGTACCTCCCCTCAGGAAAGACCAGTTTTTGTCATAATTTGCACACAAAAACGCCTCTTATGAGGATTTTACAAGTCCTGTAATGTCTGTATATGTGCAAATTTGGGGTGGGGGGAGTATAAGCTAGTACATCATATTTAGTTTAATGCATTTTGTCATGTTTTCCATTTTAGTTCGGGTTAACCAATGGGCAAAAATAAAAGAACACTCATTGGAAATCACAGTTATATTTTCTTGTGTTTGCTCCATTACATTTAACTGTCAGAGTTTGGAACATTGATGTTTCCATAACATAATAGGCCCCAAATAACTTCTGCATAATATTGTCTACCCTCAAAAACACCTTATGTCCACACTAATTTACCTAAATATTATACGACAAATGGTGTTGAGCAGAGTCCAAAACTAGTGCACTTGAGGCTCCACAGCAGCAGTTGACTAAAGCAGAGGAAGCTTAGATTGTGAGAAGTGTAAACCTTCAACTTTTGGAGCAAAATGGCAATTAATGTTAGCACTTGCAGCAATGGAGGTATATCAACATTTTAAAAAGTGCAATTTTAAGCCTCTGACGAGAATCAAAAGTTCCATTCCTCTTAAGTAATAGTGAGAATAGGGTCCCTTCTGACAAAGTAAAGTCATTTTTAACTTTGTATGTGCAGGAAAAGTTACGTTTGTTCAGTCATCACAAAAACAGACACAAAAGGAGAAGAGTTCACAGCCTGGCTCAATACTTAAATATTTATGTATTTATTTATATGTGCCCCAACTCCAGACACATTTAAAGTTAAACTGAAAACTGCAATTTTACTGCACTGTTCTTCACATCCTTTTCTCTGTCCAAATCAAGTTTATTTGTTATTCTATTATTGTTTTTTTATTTTTTATTTCATTTATTTCATCCTAGTGCCTTAGTAAAGCACTTTGAGTTGCCTTTGTGTATGAAATGTGCTATACAAATGAACTTCCTTTGCCTTGTCGTGCCTAATAATGTTTTAATAAGTATTTACGTATTGAACAGCTGTGCAACAGAACAAAAAAAGAAATCATAAGATTGCCAAAAATCATTGGGATTCATCCTCTGAAGGCTGTAAAAGTAAATAATTTTCACCTGAGTCCATCAAACAGTTGTTGACATTGTGGTGGAATGACAAACATTGTCATCTGCCGACAGAACAAACAGTGAAAAATCAATCAAAACAAAGCAAAGAAATCTCTATTTTTGGTCTGTTATTGTTCATTCAACAGTTCAATAAATGCAGAGACGCAGACTGTCTCTGCATTACAGATGTGCTACAGTCTCCTCACAAAAACTAACATTAACTCGGTGATCTCCTCCTACTTAATTTTCAATCAGAGCTAGTTTTGTGGCAATTGCCTACGAAAATGCAACATTAATCCGAACTTTGACTTTTAAAGCAGAATCGTTGTAACTGATTATACTGATGCATGCAAGGATAAGAAAAGAAAAATATATCTTCATAACGACAGGCTTGAGTTTTCAGTTTTTCTGGTTTAAAGGGAAGAATTAAGGCAAGGGAAGAAGGGAATAATTGGATGACGTAACAGAACAATGACCCTAAACATTCATGTGAATCCCAGAATGGTACCGCTATGGTAAACAGAATGGTAATGGTAATGGTTGGATGAATATCAGATCACATTTTATGGTAAATTTATGCAGAAAACAAGTTAAATTCAGGTGTCGACATAATATTTCCTGCCATTTTAAGTGACTTGGATAAGCTGATATTTAATACAGTGGAATAGTTTGTTATAACAGATACTTCACCTCTGTGACATCACAGAGTTTATCCTGATGGTAGCTGAAGCAGAAGCCCATCTTTGTTCACCCCAGTCAATGTTCAACAATGCAACTATCTAAACCTCACTGTTCGCTCAGTCCCACTGTTCTGTAGCTTTGACTGACCACCTCACTGAAACTACTGAGCTTGGATGTGGCCTGGCCGTGCTCATGGGTACCAGTTTCCAATGGGAAAACCGCATGGTGGCTCTGGGCTTCTCATGACCTGTTTATGGCACTTCTGATTTCTGGATCATGAGACCAAGAGACCGCCAGAAGTTGGGGGATGGAGAGAAGAGGCCCATTTACAGAAGGACAAACAGAGAAAGCAGGTCAGTCTGGCTGGAGAAACAAAACCCCAAAAAAAGAAATGAGCACTGTGATCCTGCTTTTTGCATCACTTCAGTTCAATAACTCAAGCAGAGTGTGACCTTCGATTGCAGCCAGCTCTCAGACTGTAACAACTGAAAAATAATCTTCTACTGACTGCCTTAAATTGTTATAAATGATCCTCTACGCTCAAATGCCTGAGCTCAACAGTTTCCTTCCCTCAAAAATCCTTCATGTGCTTACTTAAAAGACACTTTTGTTCAACTTTGCCAGCCGGCACATAAGCAGCATCGTTTATTCCAAACCACCACAAGAGTTCATCATCTGAACGTAATTGCTGTATATTTAAAAATCATTCACAGCAGGAATAAGATCAATCTTTTACTGCAGCTGATGAGAAAAACCTTCATATTGCTGAACGTGTCCTCAGAAATGCAGACGCATTTGAAGCCTAAAGATCAGATATGATTGCTGTTCTTTAAAGATTCCATCTGTCCCTGAAATGCAAGAGTGGATGAAATGTTCAGCCGTTTCACCTCCAAAAACAGTACAGTACAAGGTTTATGAATTCTGGTGCTTTGGAGACCAGATTTCTTTTTTTTTTTTTTTTTTTTTTTCCAACAAACTGCTCACCATATTAGCAATTCGCCTAAATCTCTGTTGAGATCATGGTTTCTGAGGTCCAGCTTGATCCAGCTGAAGACCTAGAAGTGTTAGCAGTGGTTCCACATGATCGATTATAAGATTTTTATTTTTTTAAGCTTTCCTCTTAAAAGGATACATATTGTGTCCAAATATGTATGAGTTTTCAAAAGCTCCCATACATTTCACAAAACTGCAACAGAAAGACCTTTTTCACATCTACAGGTCACATGACATACCAAAAGAGTTACATCCTGTTTTCTGTCTGAACTTGCTCCCTTTGGCATGATATTGCAATTTAAGGAGCTACTCCCTCTCATAAGTCACCAAAAGTGCTACGAGTCAGTTTTTAAATTTGACGCTCCTGATGAAAAAATTTCTCAGATGTAACCGGCTCCACATGCAAGAGGCTTGCTTTGCAGCAATTCATTTAAACGTTTGTGTCTCTTTCAAGTAAAAATAATCAGAGCTAGAGATGTTGCAGAAATAGAAATTGGCATGCCAAAATTAAAGACGTTAGGATATAAGAAGGACGTGGCAATTATTCTTGGAAGGACTTATTGCGAGAGGAGAAAATGTCTTCGTTGCATAATAACTTTAGCATTTAAATTTGATCAATGTTTCAAAATATCATTAAGGTTTTGCACCAAAACTGTAATGGAGAATTTGTCTGACATATGCACTGATACTACAAAGTACAAAAGCTCTCCTTTCAGCCATGTTTTCACAGATCAGTCAGCATATTTACATGAACAGTTCAGTCGAGCTGCAGCGACAGTCGAGCCTGGACGTTTAGCTGCACTCCTTTCTTTGACCCCATATGCTGTACACACATGTGAAGGGAATCGTGCCCTCTTCTTTTACTAGCAGAACAAAGTCCAGGACAGAAACTGGGAAGCACACAAAGAGCGTGTAAATTAGTTTCAGTTCAGCTGAATGTTTACACACAGGATTACTCTGACTTCAACCACATCATCCGGGTGAGTAGTCCAATTATCAGAAGTTCACTTTAGTTTGATTTCAGACTGTGATGGTCACATGCATTTTGAAACGATGATTTCAGTTGGAAGGAAGCACTTGTTTTCTAAATGCGCACTCATGTAAACGCGCTGATTGACTCAGCCTGACTCCACCGCTCAATGATTGGCATGTTTTCATTCTCAGGCTGCCCAAAACACTGTCACGATTGTATTATATTAGTTTATGAATTCAGTCAATTCATTTGCCCAAATATTTGCTCTGAAGTACTTTTTTTTCCCCTTTTTGTCCCCTTTCAGAAGAAAAAAATGAATGTGTTCACACACTTTTTGCCATTCTAGGAAAAACATAGTCAAAGGGCCTCCAATGATGTCCATCATCATTATGGCAGTGAAATATTTGGCCACATAATTTCCAGTTTTGTTATTATTCAAGTGTGTTGTTGTTTCATCCTCCAGCCTGGTTGGCAGCGCCCTCCTTTCCTCGCCTCCTCCCCCCCTCCATCCTGCTTCGCTGCTCCCATGACTCGACATCTGGAAGCAGCACCCTCTAATGATCACCCAGCACACTGCACTGACTGCAGACATGATCGCAGGGACGCATCAAGAGAACTCACTCTGGTTTCCAGCTCCTCAGAGATATTTTATTTTTTTTATTTTGTTCTTCACTTGCAGGTCCTATTGAAAAGTATTTATGCCTTTTCTCAGTCGTTCCTCACACTTTCTCATTTCCTCCTCTTTGCTCTCGCTTGATGTACGTGCCGTCTGACAAAAGACACACTTCCTCTCCTCCCCTCAATCTTTTCATCTTTGTCTCATTCCCTCCTTCCTTGTTGTTTTCCATAAAGAGATCTTTGAGACAGGAACCATAAATAGGCAGCCCAGGCCGCTGCCGCTTCTTTTTAAATCACCATCAAAGATATTCATCATCATCAGGCTATTGATAATTAAGTAGTATTGAGCTCTTTTATCCTCTAAGAGTATCATGCGCTCATGCATACATCTTTCTGCATCCACTACACCTGTCCCATTGAGCCATACACCTCTGACAAGTAGTTTTTCCCCTTTCGGTCAACAAAGGAGCGTGTAAGACAGAGAAAAAGGAGCATGAGTGATGAAGACAACAGAGAAAAATACACCACACTTTGCATAGAAAGCAGTCGCTCAACACTTGGAGGTCTTTGTTAAAATGGTCACTAAGTAAGATACAAAATCCATGTGTTTGCTGCTGCTGTCAGACGGAGATAATTAACAATCCAGGCTGAACCAGTCTTGATTGAATCTGAAGATTGCAAACCAGAGATTGTTGATTACTGGCAAACTTGACCCAAACTATTTTGGAGCAGGTCCAGCAGCTGCTTTGAAATGTGGGTAGAATTTTGAGGTGAGGAAAAATGGGTTGAAGGAGCTTTTTTTCTCTCAGATTTTAGAGCGAATGCTTTGCATAATAGGGGGCTTTGGCCTCCTGAAGGGTCTCATTAACAGTTTAGTGGCATCCTGGAGTTCCAAGAGAGCACAGAGGAGCACATGCCTCTGGCTCACCTCGCCAAAACAGATTCAGCAAGAGCACAAAAAAAAAAGGCAAAAAATTTTTTTTGAAAAAAATTCAAACGTGTCAACGAGTGGAGATGATGGAGGGAAATATAAAACTAGAGTGAGTACCTTAAGCAAAGCATGAGAAGAATGGAGAAATTACACAAGATAAGAAGTGGACAGAGTATTAAAAAGGAAATAAATGAAAACGGAGAGGAAAAGACAGAAGTGGGGTAACAAGAATGACTATTTCACTCACAAAAGAGAGAAGGGAGACTTAACTGAGACACTAAAACGCTGCCTTCAGGCAGCTGTCAGCCCAGCTTCATCGAAGCATTTTTCTCCTCTCTCTGCCTCTGACTCACTCCCTCTACCATTCCCACTTTGACGAATACACCAAATCAATCACCCTCCTGCAGCTACAACTCCTCCTGTTTAATACCCATCTACAACATGACATCTGCAGATACCTTTTGATTAACAGGAAGCTGATAAATGCAACACAGTTTACAAAATGTCGCCTGGGGGGGATCTGCCATTCGCCGCTGCAAAGCTGCACTTCAGCTCAGTCGGCTTTCCTCTTACCGTGGATAGGTGTGTGAAGCATCCACTTGGCTCTCTCTGTGTGTGCTCTCACATGCCACAGTGTTTATTTGCATGTGCATTTTCAAGTGTGAGAGTTGGCTCTATAAATACAAGGTGCTGAAGATGGCAGTTAAAGGAAGGAAGGGCAGACGAGCGGAAAGCGTGGAGTGTGAGGGAAAAACAGGATGGAGCCATTCTTCGATTCGAAGGTGGAGATAAAATAGAGAATAAAAATCCATCTGGAAACATCAATCTGTTCTTTATAATCTAACTACACTGCTCACTACCCTGCCTCTCCATTCATCAATGAGAGTCATACTAGAAGATTATTGAAAAAAAAACAGCTACTCTTCTAGTACGCCACGATGACTGATTGAAGCACAGGTGGCCCGTAAAACTTTAACTTGTAAAGTTCCTCTTCCAACAACTATTTTCCCAGACAGGGATTAAAGTGATGAGGGTCGAGGACTGCAGTCATCACTGATAAATCACCCATCTGTATTGCTCATATCTAAATATTTGCATGCAGCAAGTAGCTTGTCAAAGTGCCGCTCTGACCTACTTAAGTGGTTTTAAGCTGAAATGTTCTGAGTAAGACAGGAGGCCGTCAGGAGTCAGTTGCCACTGTTGACAGCTCTTACATTACAGGTTGTTGTTTATCTTACACCAAAATTATATTTTGTTCCTCACTTTCCCAAAGCTCATTTCGCATGACTGAGGCTGCTTCAGCAGCGGAGTGTTTTACGGCTCCGGGATGTTGAAATGATCCGGCTCTTTCTACTGACGGTACCTTGAATGGTATGACGACTGCAGAGCCGCCACTGATGCCCACGATCGGCAGAGCTGTCTGAGTGGAGAGGAAGTCCAGGATTTGTGCCACTTCTGCCACCTGAGGACAAAAGCAGATATGGCCGGCGTTGCATGACAAAAATATGTAAAGTCAGGCAAAGTTTGCATTAAATCCTGACTCTGGCTGATTACTGAGGTGAAAATGCAAACCTCTTTCATGGATGAAAAGAAACAGATGTAAACATGTTTAAAAAACCTTTTTGCGGATGATTGATGAAGCAGAATACCATCACGGACACAAAACAATACACACTGTGTGTACATATATACCAAATGTCCACATTCCCTTTTTCTGAGTGGGGGTGGGGCGACACATCTGGACGATTCCTGGCTCAGATCTCGACTGGAGCGCTTCATGTAGAGTTGGTATGTTCTTCTGCACCTCTGTGAGTTTTCTCTGGTTATCCAGATTGCTCCAACAGCCCAAAAACATGCATGATAGCTTGATTGGTGACTCTAACATGTTGTTTTGGCTAATTGGTAATACTAAATCCTGCCTAGGCCTCATTTACATTAACTGTAATGTAATTTGATTTATAGGAGTAATTATAGGAATAATTCAGTCGAATAAATAAATTGATCTAATTAATGTGCGCGTGTGTGTGTGTGAGAGAGACAGGATGTGTGTGTGGCAGTGAGAGAAAGCTGCTTGCACTGCTTGACTGGTCCCCGGACTATAAAGGCACGTTCTTGTAAATTGAGTTTGCAGGGTTATCTTTGTGTCTATTAGCCCCGTGATGGACTCACAAGCTCTCCGGAGTGTAGCTCTTCTGACCTGATCAGGAGGTAGTGGGTATATAACGCCCGACCAAAGAAAACAGTAACCATGCATTTAACGCAGCAAACAGGAAAGAGACTCCAGATGGAGAAGTACTGCTGCAATTAACATGTCTCTGTTGGCAATAAGCTGTTCAACCCTCACTGATGCAAAGAGCAGTTTCTTATATCTTAAGCAACTATGTCTGAAGGAACATCTCATGACTGTAAAGATGTTACGCTGTTTCAAAAGGTGTTGATATTCAAACAATATGAAGACTGATTGAACTACAAGAAATGGGTTTAGGACTGACTCATTTAAGGTGGACATGTGCTTGGAAAACAGATCTTGGATGGTCATGAATGGAGATCACTTAAACATTTGGTGAAATACAATCAAAGTTGAACTCAAAACCATTTTAATAGTAAAATAAGAGAATATAAGCACACAGAATGGGAGGTAAACCCAGGCTTTTGGAAATAAACAGCTGTATTGTCCTGAGAAAAATGCTCACAAATTAGGCTAGTCAAAAAAAAAAAAAAGCTAACTGTCAGTTTGTAAGATCACAATAAAGTTTTAGAATCTGGGCCGAGGTTGTGAGCAGATTTAGCCACTCGTCATGCGCTGCCTACCATGCAAGGCTGCTGGGATTGTTTTGGTTGTTCAGGTCAAGATTCAACAATGTAGCAACAAAGTCAACTTTCTGTCTGAATATAATGAAGGAGACTCTCCCATCATCAATATGAGATGGACCTTGATGAAAACTTCATGACACTCTGAATGGAATTAAATGTTGTGATATTGCATTAGTTTATCAAACTGTGTGTCATGATAAAAGCTAAAGTTGATCAAATGTAAATTAATGTGGGACTTTTCGGATTTTCTCAGAAATGGACAAATGGATCAGTCAAAAAATGAACTGTCAGTCTGTTTATTTTGTTTGTTGAGTTAAAAGTCTCTTTGCTGCTAAAGTTTACACAATGATTAAGATTAACTTTTTTTGTTTTAACTAAAAATTGACATGAAGAAATGCCTTTAACGTTAACCTTTAATTGTCACCTCACTGAGGGTTCTGCAGCTTTGAAATCATTTTTGATTTCATCTCTGCTGTCTCCACTTAAAGACCATTCATCTATCTGTGAAATGACATATATTTAAAAACTTTCTGTCCCCTTCAAGATCATCTACTCTTCATCATATGTCTTCAGAGATCTCATTTTTCACAAGGCATGGTTCACATCAGGAAATAGTGTTTTTTAAATGAATGCTTTATGATTTCTTTTTTGGGGCGCTCAATAAACAGATGATAAAATGTCTTGTATGTGTGTTATCGGCTTAAGCACTTTGTATATGTCTATTATTGTGATTTATATCAATATCACATCAACTTTTAATGCAAATAAATGCAGAAAACAAGTTTATTACAAGTAGCTGCACATTTATTCTTGCCATTCTAATTTAAAATCGCAGCAGATCTGTTGCTGTTGGTCATTTGCAAATATCTGATGCTGAATTTGTACTACTGACACAGTTAAAGGTTTTCTGCTGATGACTCCATGAAGGTCATGTTTGTGCAGGTTTGGCAGCTCAGTAAAACAGTACAACACCTCTCCTGAGTCTGCTTAAGCTTCTTGAAGGTCTTTTGCAGCCAAATGTGGGCTTTGATTTGCCCTTCAGTGCAATTCTACAAGCGGATCCCTCTAAACATTTTGCTGGTCTTCCAGACCTCAACTTGACCTCCACTGATGGCATTTCTTAATTACATTATGAACTGAGGAAATGGCTTCGTGATAATGCTTTCCTATCCTAAAATGCTTGAGTACAACGCTACTGAACTTCTTTTCTTGTTTTTTTTTTAAGTCTTCACTTCCTTCCCCTCCTCATGTCTCCTCCTGAACACACAATCATTCTTTAATTGCTTAAAAGAGCGTTTCATCTCCAACACAGACCATTTCCAAGATCACTCCATCTGTAAATCAATAAAAAGAGATATTCACAAGAGTCCTACTGAAATAGTTGTAATGTAGACAGCAAAAGCAAAGAGAAACTTGTAAAGTTCTTTACCTTGAGCCCCCAGTACCAACACCATGATTTAATTTAAACCAAAATCAGTGCCTGCTTCACATCTCAATCAAGTTCCTCTCAGGAATTTAAACTAACAGGACGAATTAAAAAAAAAAGAAAATTGAAAAAGAAAAATGTTGCCTTGTACAGCTTTATGAAACGGGTGACAGACAGAACATGATTCTGCAGAGACGATATTTACCTGAGCGCCCGCACCTGAGCCCACATCATCCTCAAACACCACCCCATGAAGCTTCTCCGTTGCCATGGTATCGCAGAGATGTGTCAGCAGGTCGCGGGGGTTGGTGTCGTTGACCAGCACAGTTACTGGGGTGACCACCACGGGCAGGTCGACAAAGTTCTCCCCGCTGAGACGACCTCTGACTTCGCTCTGGTAGCTGGAGCCGCTGAACACCACCGCCACGTTGATGGACGAGTGGACGAGGAGAGGCCGGGCCTGCAGCAGCAGCGGGGAGCTGATGAAGATGAGGAGGAAGAGGGGAAGGAAGAAGATGGGGGGCCAAGGAGACGGAGGAGGATGCCTCTTTTGAATGGCCATGTTGGCAGACTACTGCCTGGAGAGGAGGGGAAGAAGGGAGGCAGAAAAGAAAGGAGAATGTAAGCAAAATGAGCAGCATCAACACATACAAGCCGCTTTACTCTTCTGACATTTTTGACATAATGACTCATAATCCATCGCTACATATCCATCCCTTATTTGTCTCCTCTGGTCTCTTGTCTCTTTTTCTGACCCTTTTTTTGAAACAGTATTAGCTCAGACGGTTGTGTCATCGTGAAACCTGTACGTGTGCTTTGTAGAGTCTGCGTGCATGTAATCCTCAATAATCCAACACCCAGTATCACGACTGTAATCACCTCTACATCTCCACACATCTCCAATTCAGAGCACAGACACATCCAGAAAAAATAAGACCAGGAAGTTAAAACTGTCCCACTGGTCCTGGACCCTCATCACTGGAATTAAAAAAAAACTTTAGGACAGTGAACATGGTGTGATGTCATCAGTCCGTCTTACACTAAATAAAATAACTATCCCTAACCCTAACTTGTTAAAATACAAAATAAAATATTTTGGAAAAATATATGCGATCTAATTTTAGCCACAGAACCAAATTGTCTGCATTCGTAGAGAGTTTGTCTGACTGTGGGCTGATGACTAATGGATGTGACACTTTAAGATTACCCATTATTATGTCCCACATTTATGTAGAACTCGAGATTTTGGGAGATCAGAAGACCAGTGGCTGCTTTCTTTCTCCTTTTTCCAAGTCTTTCTTGCTATAAGTAGATTCTTAGTACTTGGAAGCCTACTTTATCATGTTTACATGTCTGGACTGCAAACTAGTTCACCACCTGGAATAGTTTACTACAACAGAGGCTAAGTACATTATCATTATTATTTGCACTCTTCAATTTTTTATTACTAATGGATGTGACACTGAATGGATTTCTGAATGCATGGCTGAACTCTGTACACTAATAAAGGTGTTCATAAGCGTTCTCAAGTCCATGCAGTCATTTTTACAACAGATTTAAGAGTATTTTTCATGTCAAGGTTGAGGACCTAAAAATTGGTGCCATTGAATTGTGATTTTTGTCTTTGTCCCAAGAGATTTCTCCACATTCTTCAGAACGATATCATCATTATCAGTGTAGAAATCCCCAAAGCCTGCGTCATCTCACACTGCAATTAATTCAGTTCAATTCATTTAAGCTTATTAAAATTAAAAGTGAATCTAAGTAAGTGTCAATATTTAAGTATCTTCAAAGACTCATTATGGATGGTTATAGGTGTGTGCAGAATGCATACATTAAAAAAAAAAAAACAAACATTACTTTTAAATTGTTGAAATATTGTATACTAGCACTGCCTCGTTGCAATGTCAGTAAAGGCTCCTATCTGCCTCTATTTCTGAGGACCATCTGGGGTGCACTTACACATACAAGTGTTTATTGATCATTTCATTTTATTTTATTTTATGTCATCTACAATTCTGTTCCATCTTTCACTTCCTGCCACATTTTGGGGATCATGTCACAGGGACGACAGTCTGAGTAGAAATCAGTAACCTGTCACTAAAGCGTTCCCCTCCCCAGCCAGCTGAGCGACATTATCTCTCCAGTGTGTCCTGGGTCTGCCCTGAGTCTTCCTCCCAGTGGGAGATGTCTGCAACACCTCCTGTGGGAGGTATGTGAAAGCCACGCTGTCCAGATGCTATAACCACTTCAACTGGTTGCTTGTGATGTGGAGGAGCAGTGACTCTATTCTGAACCTATTCCACATGACTGAGCTCCTCACCCTGTCGCCATCCCAGTCCCTGAGGCTTTACCCAGCCATCTTTTGAAGGAAGTTCATGTCAGCAGGTTTTATTTAAGACCTCATTCATTTCACACTGCCCAGAATCACAGGTGACAGCTAGAATGTAGATTGACAGATAAATCAACAGGTTTAATACTCTCCTCCTGTATTTTCTGAATGAGTGTTTTTTTATTTCATTATAATATTAATTTATCTAAAAGCAAAAGGGATCTGTGGTTCAATAACATGGTTGTCTCCCAGTTGGTATTCTGATCCATAACCCCACCATGTATCAAAGAATCAACAGGCAAGAAAATAAGCTGACATTACCACCAACATTCTCACTGGTGTGTGGCTGTAGAGACCTTATCCTTTTGATGCACATGGATACATGTCCATTATCATAAATGTATGAGCATATATATGTAGGTGTGACTGTGTAAATGACAACACATTGTGAAGCAATTTGCAGACCTTACAAGGTTTAAATTGGACATATTACATACATCTGACATGCTGTAGAATATTTTTATAGCTTTCAACTTCACTTATCAGGGCAATAATCTAATACCTACAAGTCTATGGAACTGGCGAACAGCAGGCCTGGAAGCCAGCTGGAACATACAACAATTTGAGCTTGGCTTTGTCCAAACATGCTCATTTCAAATGTCAGTGTCAAAATGATGCATGTTGCCAGAGCTCAAAGGAAGACAATGTTAGCACTGCTACAGCCTGCCGTTGCTCCGTCTGTCAGTCGCAGGTCCAGGCCAGTCACTGTTGCCTGTGGGTCTTGCAAGGCTACTGGTGGAGCCCTGCAAGTCAAGTGGCTAACAGTCCCTGTGGACCTATTCTGACCTATTCAGCTCAGCACTCGTTTCAGATGTTGATGACTAGAGGCACGGTTAGTCCGCTTGGAAGTGTCCTGAAATGATCTGTGTTGCGTATGTGTCAACCGGACAGGCGCATTGAGTTATAACCAGCTGTTGATAGGTGGCTTTAATTACAGCTACCCAGATTCTCCTCCCTCTTCCAACCTGAGCACAGGTGAGCGAGCGCCACTATATAACTCTTCTGTCCCCCACTTATGTCCATGTGACCTAAACCCTACATTTTGTAACACCGTGGCAGCAAACTTGACAATCAATATGGCTCCTGGAGCACTGATGAACATAAAAGAGGGATAAACCAAAGATGTCTCAGAAATCAAGATAGTACTAAGCACTAAGAGCTAATGTGATCACAACCAGCCGCTGAACATGCCAGCCATTAATTAAAGACTACGCCCCTGATGATATATGAGTTTGTGTGTATGATTTTATCTAACGTGACAACCTTGGTACAGTCTTTGTTACCATGGCTACCATCATCATGACATGTTAACATGTGGGACTTCTCTGTCCATCCAAACGTAATCCCTCTGTGAACTTGACCTGTTGCTCTGCAATGACTCAGCCTTAATTCTGCTTTTCTTCTAAACCAGGGGTGTCAAACTGATCCGTGAAAGGGCGGGTGTGGCTGCAGGTTTTTGTTCCAACCATGCAGCAGCACAGCGGACTTGTTTCATTCATGACACCTGTGTTCTAAACAGACAAGAGTCGTTATTATGGCCGCCAAATGCGGATTTGTAACTTTTTTTTTCCTTTTTTTTAAGACTGACTTTAATCACTGATGTTCTTTATTCAAAGGACATGTTTATCATACACTGGAAGATGTGTATTTTTATAGTTTTCCCTCTTCCCTGGTCTTTATATCTTACACTGGTGATCAGAAAAATGAAAAAGAAAAACGTAGATAAATAAAAATAAATGCAAAATATGAAAAAGGACCAAAACTAAAATGAACATCTCGAAACACTATTACAATTATTCCAGCTCAGTGTTAAATGGGTTAACACCTAATTTATGATGTTCATTTGCTGAACTAATCGCAGCCTTCTGCATATGGATTAAGCTCCTTTAAAGAGCGTCCGGTGTTTGAAGATCTCTCCTTATTGGATCGATATCTTTGAACCTTTGATAAAGGCAGGTAGGCTTTCATATAACAAAAAAAAAGATCTCCACATTCACACACACATTTGATGTAATGGGATAGATAGCGAGTCGGTATCATCTGTGGCCATCAGAGACTCGCTGCTAATGAAGGGCACCTCACAGCTTTGATTCAAAGTAACACGGGGTTAAATGTGTCCCTCCCCTTCAACACTCTTCGTGCTCCTGGCGTACCAGTTATTATTGTTAATAAGATTCTAAGCTCCTGGGATTTGAGTGCCCTTATCATAAAGTATATATATTTTCACCCTTGAAGCAATTCCCCCATGTTATTACTATATATGCAGGTGGATTTACGGGCTTTGAGCAGCATTTGGTAAAAGGTGTTTTGCTTGTTCATTTTATGCAGATGTTGCTTGGTTGAGTACAAGGCAGTTACGGGAGGTTTAGTCTAAGATATGTGTGTGCAAAAAGGTAAGTGCTGTTGCACATTTTCTTCTGGTTTAAATTGGATAATGTGTGATTGTAGTGATGTAGTCCACATGTGACATCTTGAACATCTGGCCACTTTGTCCATGTCATTGAGCCCATATGGGAAGGCGCTTATTGCAGGATAAACATAACCAGGGACACCAGATGGTTAGTTTCACATGACCATCTGGGATGTCATCCACGGGAAGTGTTTGCAAAAAGAGGAGGCACTTCAGGTGACTGGATGAATCTTCTATCAGCACCAATCACAAATCAGCTTCAAACAATCTTACCAATGAGCCATCGCCAAAAGAGCCAGCTGCTGAATGCAACTCTTGTTAAATGTGGTCAAGTGTACAAACTCTGTCTCTCCAGTAGAACTGAAACTGGGTCATAAGGGTATCCTTTCTTTAAAGGTATATCACTTTAGTAAATTGTTAAGTGTCAAATTTGATACACAGAAACCCAAAGTGAAATGTGTCTATCTCAATAAAACTAAAGTAAATCTGACTCTGATCATATCTCTCTCAGTTTGATAATAATGACTCAGTCACCCACTGACACAACCTGGCCTTCAAAAACACATAAGTTTCAGCAAAAAAAAAGGTGAAAAATAACACAGGAAGTTGTACCAAACCACAAGTTATACAGTTATCCATCTGGAAATAGAATGTAACTGTGTCCAAAATTATTCTGTTGCCAAGCCTCTTCATTGACTGTTTGTTTGAGGGTTTTGTTTTGTGAATATTCTTTATTGTGAAAATGATTCTGGTAACCCTCCCATTTACAATCGTTTCCACCGGTACAGAACGTACCAAAGCAATCACAGCACGGTTGAGGCAGACTTTATGCAATGACTCATAGATGATTATTAAAGATCCACTAGGAAAAATAAACATGACTACTTCAGAGCTGCTAATGAAACGAAAGATCAAAAAGTC
>JBAMYA010000011.1:8401067-8415456 GCA_037176975.1 Arrhamphus sclerolepis | reverse complement strand
AGGTTAGTCTCTGTCTATCTTTGGTGTCCGGTTACAAAGAGAAGCATGTCATGGGTGAGAGAGGGGGAGAGGGAGAGGGAGAGAGAGAGAGAGAGAGAGTTGTGTTGAGGAAGAGGAGGGGAGAGGAGAGAAAAGAAGAGAAAAGAAGAGAAGAGATTTTAATAAACTTTAAATAAAGGACAGTAAACAGAAAGCAAATATCTTCTACTGCAGCTGCCTTCATGCATTAAATCTTCTTACTGATTATAATCTGATTGACAGGAATTACCTTCATGCAGGTCATGCAGAGACTCACCTGTTACCTCGCCTGCATTTGGATCTGTTAGTCGCTCCAGCCCATAGTCCATGGCGCTGATTGTCCCTGGCTATAGACGCATGAAAAAAAGGCAATTAGACAATGTGCAGTTTACTAAAAGACTAATTAATTGCACCAGATGGCCGTTTTCTGATGCTAATCATTAGCTGATTCTATATCACACTTCTTTCTGGCCATCTGAGACACGGAGAGGCACGTCGCCAGTGTTTAATGGGACTCTGTGGATTCCCACTTTATAAAGTTGTTTGTTTCCAACAGGGGCTTCAAAATATGCCAATTTGTAACAACATTAACCAGAAAAAACAATTTAAAGAAATGATTTCAGCTCGCTCAACCTTGGCCATTTTCTAACCCACAGGTGCATGAACTAGGACCTCACTTCTGACACAGAAAAGAAAGCCAGTACTGCTGACCTTTAAACAAGAACATATGGTAATTTGTCCTGTACACTGTAGGTAGGTAACACAAAGCTTTGGGAATGATTTACAAGAAAATCACATCTCTGAACAAAGCTGTTGGACTGTTGAGTTCACTTTTTTATTTTCAAAACTGCTGCTCCATATCCTGATCAACATCATTAGGAGCCTTATCCCCAATAACTGAGATGTTTGGGGATGTTTTATGTCTCTTAGAGGACAACAGCAGATATTTAGTGCCCTATGACATTGTTCTCTGATCTACATATACCATATCTTCAGGTAGAGTTTTCTGAGGTATTCTTAAATTTTCTGTGACACTCGCAGAGTCAGGCTTGGCAGTCTGCTGCCCCAATTCTGCACAGCGTTTTTCTTCATAATTCTGTCTTACGGTGCTGCATCACTCAAATAAAGTGACATAGCTGGGTCACGCCAAAGTTTTTGACTTGGTTGTCGCTTCCAACACACAAGCATGTCCTCTTAAGAACAGAATTTAAGAAACCAAAAAACAGTCTCCTTTACGCACTTAAAAGCATCCCTCTCTGTTCAGATCCACTCAGCGATCAAGACTTCACCTCCTGTGCCGCTGTTACGTCATGCTTTGAGATTGAACATTATCTTGGGAATGTTACTTGCTGAAGTGAACTTTGGAATTGTGCAGACTCACTTTAAGTGCCGGAAGCATAAACAGACACATGGGAACTTCACTGTATTGCCTCCAGCAAGACAAATCACCAGGTGCAGAATGCATGAATCTTCTCGACAGTCGGGCGTTCACAGTGCGAGTTAGCTGAAGGTAGTTTCATAACATTTCTTCTTCTGTCTTATAGTTTGTTGAAATAATGTAGTGGGACATCTTACAATGCCCTTTGTGGGTCTGTTGGTAGCCCACCATCACAACTGATGTCGTGCACAACATGCAGACCAGTGCAACACATTCACCTATGCAGTGTGAAATATTAATCAGGTGTGCCCTTTTCCTCTGCTTGGACATATAACGATAATGAGGCATCATGGGTAGAGATAATGAGATGCCCTGGGAAGTGTAGAGATGGTATGCAATTTATTTCACACTTCTGCGTCTGCTGATATTCCGCTTATAGCATACCTACTGTACATGAAGATGCAACTCTGAAAACTGTGTGTGCATTTTCTCACCGGAGGTCTGTGGACCACCCAGTAGGCTCTCTCCTGACAGTCAAACACCACACGGTCGGGTTTCTTCCTCTCTTTCGCAGCTCTAAAAATCACATGAAAACACATAAATGTCATCTTTGGCAGCAGCTTCGCCTCAAAACTGAGCGATATCACAAATTTTCTTTTACCTGTACTGCTCTTTAGCTTGCATCACGATGAAATCCCATTTGTGATTCATCCACTTGTGAAGACGGTTGTACTGCTCCTGAGAACATGAAACGCCGCCTCAGCAGATGCAAACAAACAAAATGGTTTCCCCGTCGTGCCCCTCAGTCGCATCCTCACCTGCTCGTGCAGCTCCAGGATTCCTTTCTTCCGTATGTTTCTCTTTGCGAGGTAAATTGCTTGAAACAGAAAGGATTGTTAGCTGCTCGTCGGTCGTGATATGAGATCAAAGGTGACATCTCCTGTCACACTCACCATAATCTGTGTCTTCAACGGGCCACTGCTGCGTGGGCCAGAAATATGGTGTCTGAGGCAGCAAAGAACAGAGTTCGTGTTTGGTTAGATAGGTTTGGAGTTCTTAAGAAGAAAAAAAAGACATTTGGTGATGAGGTCAAGCAAGAGCAAAGGAAGAAGTTCAATTCTAGTGTTAGTTGTTTTAGTTTTTTATTGTCAAGTTTTATCCATAGTTCTCGCATTTTTGTCACTTTTGAACATTTTTGTGTGTTTGGGTGGACAGCTTTATCCTTGAGCAAACTCTGCAATCAGCAGAAATAATCAGCAGATTTGTTGAAGGTTTTACTTTCACTGCTGCGTGCTTCAACTTGAATTTGTTCATTTTGTTCTGCTAACCCCCATACCAATACCCTTAGCTTGAGGTTTCCTGTTGACAGACTCATCTGCTCAGGGTGTGCAGTGTGGACCAGAGGATTGTGTTTTTATTCTACCAGACCATGTTGGACAATTTGTTCAGGGTTAGCACACCAGCCTGGTATGTTCAAACTGGGCAGTCTGGTCCACAGGGTTATGATACTGCAGGGAAAGAAGTAATATCCTGACCTTTGGTCCATTTTCCGTGCAGTCTGTTCTCAGGCGAGTTTCACCACTAAGTAGTCAGCTTTTTGCACAAGTTCAACCAGTTAAATAAAAGAGCAAATTGAAAACGACTCAACTTAAGTCATTTCATTATTTTATTTCTTTTCATTATCATTAATGTCATTTTATTTCTATCATCCATTTGAATTTTGACGGCCAAACTAAAACTAGACCTGCTCTGATTGGTCAGCTCTAGTGGCCTGATCAGGTACCACCCACCACTCCACACCAGTCACACCAGCTCTGATGAAAATCTGAATTCAATAAATTCTTTGACTGGACACACACACACACACACACACACCCCAAAAAAAGCATGAAAAGTGGCTACATCATCACTTTTTTCTTTTGTCAATGTGATCAACAAAACTGACCTCATACAAATTTTATTTTGTATTATTACACAGACTTTCCAAAACCGCTTGACTGATTAAAGTAGCCAAATGATGCTACTTTGTTTTTGCTCAAGAAATATTTCTTATGCATTATGTAAAAAGGGGTCTTTATTAACGTGTGTTATACACCCGTAATATAATCTCACCACTCTTCTCTGTTGTTGTTTGGGTTTATTTTGTTTTGTTTTAACTAGCTTTAGGCTCAAGTCTATGATCCAATTTGATTTGTGTTACATTACATTCTTGAGGTCTAACAAACATGCTGAATGTGTTTCCTTTCACATGAGATGTTGAGCGAGCCTGAAGGTTACTTTTTCTCAGAAACAATGCAAACAAAATGTGGACTCATAAAAATCATTGCAGCATGGCTCTAGAAAAAAAAAAAGGGAAGCTTCCCACATTTCCTGTACAAAGCACGCCAGCTTGAAGATTGCGTAATCCTGGCGTGATGTACAAGTTTGTTCTGGTTTGAGGTTTTGGCTCAGGTTTGAAATGTGCTGTGTTTACCTGGAAGCGATACAGGGATGCATCTGGTTTGATCACTAAACGCTTGTGGTCTTGTAGAGGGTAGATGTATCCCAACGCCACCAGCAAAGAGCCAAAATTCCTGGCCTCTAAAAGCAGCACACAGAAAAACGGACACGATTTTAAAAGCTACTCGGGCATTTCTGAAGACGTTCACTTCTAAGCTGGAGTCATGATGACATCACAGTGCCTAACGAGCACAGCTACATCTTCATTTAATCATTTTTGACAGACACTTTTAACTGAAAACCTTTATCCATTTAGTTGGCATCAGAGATCCCATCTCTCACCTTGTGTGTCTATTTGGAATCTGTCTGCTACCCACGCAATTATGTCTTCACCTGAGGAGAGAAATGCAGCGTGAGCGTGACAAAAACAAAGTTTCAATGTGGAATAAAATATCTGTTTTGAAGGGGTATATGCCTGCAACTGTCAGACAGCTATTTTTAGATCTAAAAAAAAAAATAAAGCAACAAAGCAGAGAGAACGTAAAGAAAGGAAAGGAAATTATTGAAGTGGCATGATGAAGAAAAGAAGTGAAGTAGGGAGAAGAAAAGGAAAAAGTAAAGGAGTCAGAGAGCAGCTAACGAGAGTATCATTCATGCAGATGGCTGGAATCAACAGCAGAGGTTCCCTTTCTTTTTCTCCTCCTCCACATGCGCCCTGTCCCTGTTTTTTTTTCTGTCTGTGTCTCCTCGCTTCCTCTTGCCCGCTCAGCCATCCACCTCCTCCTCATTTACCTCCTACTTTTTCCCTTTTGCCTGAGTCTGAGACCATGGGGGTTGTCATGGAGATGAAATCTGTAGCTCTTCGGTTTGAGCCCATAGCTCTGGTACCCTCCTTTGAGACTATGCAGGCGCAATCACAGAACCAGCCACAGAATAACAGAATAACATCAAGCGTGCACTATGGTGGTGCACGTGCAGAAGTGTCCTCTTTACCAGTGATAGCATGTGGAATGGTCGTCATAACCAGTCTCTGAGGCTGTGACTTGACTCCTGTACTGGGGTCCTGCATCTCCAGCAGCACCTTCTCTGCCTGTAAAGGAACAATATAAGGTGTAAACTAGATGGAGGGGAAGAGGGGTCACCATGCCAACAGGTTGCTTTGACAACAGGTTGTAGAGGGCAGCCACAGAGGGAGGAGGAAAAAAGGATTTAATTGAACATTTTGGAATTTGTTTAACTAATTTTTTCAGGGATTACATACTTATATCCATCATGATTTTGAGCATTACTGTAGTCATCTGGAACACCCGCAGCATTACTCTTAACCTCTTTTCTGCTTAATGAAGAACCTGAAAGCTACTTCAGACTGATGTTGATTTAAAAAAAAATAAGGTTAATCACCCTCCGTGGGATATCAAAGCTTGCTATCAAAGCTTGAAATAAATACTTAAGACAAAAGCTGCAGTGATTCAGTTTCTACCAGTCAACTATCATAACACAACTATTTCGACCTTAGCGGTGCATTAGAAAATGTTGAGAGGAGAGACGACATCCTCTGCTATCATGGCTTTGCTCTGGCATGTGTAGGCAGTTAGCAATGAGTCACTTCCTTTTAAAACAGTATTTTGGTTTTCTTCACTGGTCCTGCAGCTCTCTCAGATACCACAACTCAGGTGTACACCAGAAAGCAAAAGAGTGAGAGAGAGAAAAAAAACCCTGAGCATTACATCAGCTTGAGTGAAAGTGTGTGAGTGTGCATGGCTGACACTCAGGTCTGTTTGAAGTGACTTTGTGCTTTGAAGTCATCCTAGAGAGGCTATAAGACCCAGTATGAGCCAGACCAAAGTGGGCTTTCATGGACCGGGACTCAAAGTTCTCCTGGGAATGAGCTCTCTGCAGATTCCCCTGCAGAGGAGGTGCTACACAGAGGATAAATAAACTTGAATTAAAGGAGCTCTTCGCTTTGTCATTTCCCCTCACATTTTTTTTTACTGATGCTGATATTTTTGTCACTGTGACAAATATTCAACTCTTGAATGAATTTGAAATGTGGGATGATGAATTACTATATGAGTCAACAGAACTGGCCTGTAGTTTTCATTACGCAGTACCTGGATTAACTTCTCTCCAGCAGCTGCTCAGTATAGATGGGAGCACTTATACTGATCCAGACTTAATGCTTATTAAACCGAATGACCTTATCATTGTGAAAAGGTTGAAACAAAAAACAATCCAACAATACAGTTGATTAAAGTGCACACACAAGTCAAGATAATATCTGATTTACAGTGTCTTGAATGCTCTGTTTATGAATGTCTTCTGAAATTAACATTAAAATAAAACCTACAATTGGGATAAGGGTGTTTATTTTATTCAGTCTATGTTTTGTAATAGATTTCTTCAAACTAATTGTTTGTATCCCAACTACCAACCTGTAGGGTATGTTGCATTTTTAAATGTCTTACTAAGAAATTCAGGGTCCATGATAAAGCAGCAAACCAGGACTTATCTCCAAAACTGAAGTGAAATATTTATTATTATTATTATATCATCATTGTTATTATTATTATTATTGTTGTTGTTATTTTTTTTATTATTATCATCATTAGGCTATGATTAATATTATTATATCATCATCATCATTACATTAATTGAATGGTTATGGTGTTACAGAATATTACTACAGACAGAAGGCTGAGAATTAACATCGTAGGTGCTGATGCATCTGCAGGTATACTCCAACATCCAGGATAGAACTATGATTTTTACATTACATCTCGAGTAAGACAGCCTACCTTTTTGAGAGCATCCATCCGTGGTCGATACCGCTGTCCATGATCCCGGAGAGCGTTTCTGATGGTCATGTTGTTGATGATGCTTCGCACTCGTTCACACACACGTAATGCTGCTGTCGCCAATGAGCCCGGTGTCGTGTGAGGATGCTCGCGGGGAATCGAAATGCCCTGATCGATGATTATGTTGCCTTCAAGTGTCTCACCAGCGCTTCCATTATGAAGATTGGAATGATGATTTTTTTTTTTTTTTTTTTATGTTAAGTTCTTGGTGTTTCATATTCAAGTGAACCTCTGGGTCAAATAATTGTGTGGTTCTTTGTATGGCATATATTGGTATAAACCAAACAAACAAAAAAGTGCAACGTTAATGATTGGCACACAATTTTCAAAGAGTTATCGCCAAGTATTAAAAAGTGTTGTTTTTTTTATTTACAGAGGACTCGGCGTTTTTCAGAAGATAGAGATACATTTTGAGATTAAGGTTAGGCTTCAACATTGGAGCTTTACAATCGGTATTTTTCTTTTTATCCTTATGATGAGGACCGTTCATGCTGTGATAATCATATATCCTAGAGTCATTGAAGGCAGCAAAACTAAATCCAAGAAAGGAATCGACCAATCAGACCGCTGTTTCTTCGAACAGGAAAACTGTGAGACGTAGTGTCGAGACTAAACCAGCAGATGGCGACATTTACCTACCATTCCATCTAGTTGTTATTTAGATTTATTTGAAATTAACCGAATCATTCAATTTATTTTACGCATTAAAACCTATATATTGTTTCATTAAGAGTGTACACATCAGCAAAAGCTGACCTTTTATCTTAATTGTAATTGTATCACTTTTCTTTTTATGTGACTCGTGTATTTGTATCACTAAGATTCGTGAAGTAATGTGTTTCCTACCGGGCTACCACTGCGGAAAAATGCAAAAATAATTTATTTGCGCGGGGTCATTAAACATAAACAACGGAGACGGAGTGCTTTGACAGTCCCTGTAAACGGTACTTCCTGAGTTTAGGGAAGGGGCTTGGTCCCGTGCCCGCGCCGCGCGAACGCGCATCAAATTAGCATCGATGAAGTTTGTGCGAACATGGCGGATTTCCTGCCGACCAGGTCCGTGTTAAAAGTTTGTCTGCCCGTCTGCCTGCTCAACAGCGGCGAGGTCGAACAACTGCGAAAGTCCAGGGAGATAGACAGATGCCTCTCCCGGGAGAAAACGTACGTGAAACGGCTGGTGAAGATCCTGCTGCTGGGCGCTGGCGAGAGCGGCAAGTCGACTTTCCTCAAACAAATGCGGATCATCCACGGCCAGGACTTCGACCAGCAAGCCCGGGAGGACTTCAGAGCTACGATATACAGCAATGTTATCAAAGGTAAACCTCGCCTCTTGTGGCAGTTACTGTGAGGGAGGAAAAGGGGACGCTCGGTTTGTATAGAAAAGCCCCAGAAAGACGATCAAAGTTCCCACATCTGTGTAGCAGCTCCGCGCTGGTGAGAGGAGACATAAACAGTATACATCCACTGTCGGCACACCCAGGTCAACTGCGTTTCTGTTGAAATCTTCTCTCTTTTTTAACCAGTTCGTTATTGTACAGACATATAGCCGTACTCGTGTGTAGTCAAACAAAACTTAATGATTTGATCCCAGCTGTACCCAGGTCAGCAGTTTGAAATGGCCATAAGCACGTTTTTGTTACTCAATGGAGGTTCCCAGCAGAGACTACTGAGTTACAAGGTGTTCCTGTTTGTCTGCTGACTCAGTGACAGAGCTGAGAAGTAGCTGAGCACGTTTACTCAGGTGTAATGTGAAGACATTTCTAGTTTTTAACTTAATGCTGTCCATTTTATTACATTTAAAGGGGAATATTCCTCAATCCTCACCCATTACATGTATTTGACAGCTTTCAGTTTCACTTTACTTCTAATATGAATATTAAACACAGTGGACATTACAGAAACCTTTTAATACTTCATCAAAGGTTGATATCTTTTTTTTTAAATCTTTTTTTGTTTTATTTTGTTTATGTTTTTGGCATTTTTTTCCTTTATGAAAAGCAGCATGTAGTTTGTAGGATGTCATTTGAATTGATAACATCTCAACTATAATGTGAGAACTTCCAAACTTCCCACGTGATTTCCACTTCATTAAGCTTTAAAATGATCCAACATCCCAACAAGAGCCTTAAGATTTTATAAACTAGATGCGTGTCTTTTCTTTCTTCACTTCAAAACAGCCACCCCTGAAATTTCTGTGCTAATTCCCTATGGTTTACCATCAGTTAATATGTAGAACTGGGCAATATAACCTCAAATCAATATCACAATCAATTGGAACAAGTTACATTGATAATGATTAATAAGCTATTTAAAAAATGTTTTGCCCTCATAGATCGCTGACAAGGTTTCTGCTGTAAATATAATCGGCTATTAAAACTGGTATTTTTCTAATAAAAGAGCACATATCTTTGATTTTAAAATAAGCGAAAAGAAACCAATACAGTTTAACTATATGTCATCATTTAATGAATATTTCAAAAAAGTTAAATAACTGACATGAGCACGGTTATATTGATTATTGTTTCTGAATGTCATTTTCAACTAAATGCCCAGCCCTATAGATAAGCCAGATGGATAAATCCAAGCATTATACTTTTACACTTTAACTGCGTTTTACTGCCAATGCTCATTATTTTATGTAAATAGGATCAGTAAGCAGTACTTATTTTTGTTTCTTCCTTCAGGTAATCTTTCACATGACGGGTGACTCTTGTCTTTGATCCTTTTTCAAATGGATCTACCCGCTTTCTTTGCAGGTATTCGTGTGTTGGTGGACGCCCGAGAAAAGCTGCACATCCCGTGGGGTGACCCCAACAACCAGCAGCACGGGGACAGCCTGATGGCGTTCGACACCAGGTCGGCGAAGATGGCCAGCGGGCAGTTGGAGACGTCGGTCTTTCTGCAGTACCTGCCCTCCATTAAAGCTCTGTGGGAGGACTCGGGTATACAGAACGCCTACGATCGTCGCAGGGAGTTCCAGCTGGTACGATGATGAGCGCCCACATGCAGAAACAACATACATACAGATAATGGTGGCCCAGTTTTTTTTTTGTTGTTGTTTTCTCTAGCTTGCACTGATAGATATTCTAACTTGTACTGATCTATGTGGTTGTGGTCCATATCACTTTGTCAGTAAATGTGAGAGCTGTTTGAATTGAACAACACAAGACCATGCAGATTATAAAACATTAGAAAATGACACTTTAAATAGAAAGTGAAACTGATTTTTACTTCATCCTTCCTTTGCATGTCTTTAGCTCTGATTTTCGTGTCTCTGACGTTCTATCTGCGTTGAACAGTTAGACTTATGATTAAGTCAGCTTCCTGTTTACACCTCTGGCCCCGCTCATTATTTTTTCGACTGTCAGCATGCACGTTTTGACTCTTGTGACGTTTCCTACAGAGCAGCAGCTGTGGTTAAGAGTAGGCTCACGTGTCCTGGCTGCAACCTGCCACTGCTGTTTAATATCTCTGGCACTTCAAAACCCACTACAATTCAAGAAACGACTCAGTTTTCCTGCCTGTACTTTTTCTAAAATTTTACTTCAAGGTCATGACAAAATTTCCAGAGTAGGGGCACCGTTTGATGACAGAACAGGGGACTCCCAAGTTGCTAAGAGTAATGAGGCAAAAGCAGAAAGTGACACTTTGTCAGTCACACAAAGCTGAACTGTTCTCGCTCTCCCAGCTTGTTTATGTGAATTGGTTTTTCAGACAGAAAAGGGGAATAAGTGTGATCAGAGTAGGAATGTTGATCCTGCAGTTAAACAGCTTTATGCTTACAAACAGAGCCCAGGCTCTCCCACTCAGCATTATTTGCACATAAACACTAAGACTGTCACCCACCTCACGTAACACAAGTACAAGGACACACACATGCACATTCTGACTGTGTTTGTAGGACTGCACAACTTATTTTCAGGTATTTGCTGTTAAAAGTTTTTGTTTTTTTATTTAAAGTCCTTAAAATCAACAGCTGGTAAAACAAACAACCCAAAAACCTTCTAAAAGTTCCGATCGCAAAGTTTGGACTGCAAACCAGTAAATTGTTGAATTTCTGAATCTGTCATTTATCAGGTTATTTACAGAAGCACTTTGCCAGAACCCAAATACAAACGTTCAGTACAAAAACACTGCTGGACATTTAAGATGGAAACACTAAAACATGTCAAGTCAGGGTGTCTGCATTTTGATAGAAAATCCTTTTGGTCTATTTCACAAATAATCAAAACAACGGACTGATGCTGTCGGCTACTGAGGATCTTTAGACATTTTAGCTCAACAACAAAAATTACAGCAGCATTCATTGATTTACTATTATTGTTTTCTGTCTAGTCGGTATGTACAGTCAGCGCTTGGGTGCAGACGTGGGCTACACATATAGATTCTTAAACAATAGACGGTCGCTGTGGTCATTGTTTTCATGAATGAAAAACATTTCACAGTTCCAGCTTCTCAAACAAATTTGTTCATGAAGCTTCCATTCAGGCAAAACAAAATATTTCTACATTTTTATTTTAGGCAGTGAGAATTTCTGAAGGTGCATCTCTCCTCTGGTTTGGGCTTCTGTAGAACAATATAGATATTTAGTATCTCTACTTCGGATCCGAGTGATTTAAACTCCGCAGCATCTCAGCAGTACATCGTAGCCATTCGTGAATGATCGCTGTCACTTTTTTTTTCTTTCCCAGAAATGGTTACGTCTGCAGAAAGTCCTAGTGCGTTACTGCCACCTAGTGGATAAATATATCAGCATTTTGGAGTAATCGTGTAGCCTTTATTAGGATTCTCATCTTTTTGGATTCAAAACATATTTTCAGATTAGAAAGACCAGGTTTGTTTAACACTTTTTTTTTCTCCTTTTGGTACTTTGGCTTGTCCTGTCTCTGTTCAGGCTTCTGTGCTGATGATGCTGCAGTGCTTTTGAGCAAGCAGCAGGCTGTCAGTTAAGCCCACCAAACACTAGACAACTTTAAAAAAAAAAAAAGATTTTTAAAAGACTAATGTACAACGTAACAACAGTCTCTAAAATCCGAGTTCTTGAGGGGTCAGTATTTACACAACTATAAGCTGATTATGTCATGAATCAATGGACAACAACACTTCTAATTTGTTGTTGACACAAACTGTCATTGAACGATACAGTTCACGTAAGACAGGATTAAATACTTCTAGGAATATTAAGAGTATATTTTTGTAAAACTGTTGAGTGTCAGATCGGCATTAGTTGGTGCTGAAGGTTATTAGAGGCTATACAGTTGGTGTATAGATATCTTTAAGTTGGCTTTCAGAATCAGGATTCAAACATTGCAAATTCATGTCACACATGAAAAGAAAAATCGTATCTGTTTTATCTCGGGTTTTAATCCTGTGTGATGGAGTTGATAACATAGAATCAGATGTTGGATGCAGACAGCTGAGCCCTAGTAAGTCATACCATCACATCATTACTTAACTTTACTTCAGATGTTAGAGCCACAGAGTTAAAAGTTTGTTAAAGCTTTGGTTTAAAATATTTACTTTCATTTCAATATCATTCAAGGAAGAGCAACAGAGTTATGAAGCAAGCACCAGGACCATTTCTTGGTAAAGATTCTTATCACTACCAGTACGGAGGTTTCTCAGCAATGGTAGCTGTTTGGATATGAATGCATCTCCTCTAAGCCCGTCCCCACTTCCACGTTGAAACCTCTGTGAAACTATGAAAAGTTGCATTTCCTCCACTGACCACTAGGTGCTTGCTCATAAACAGAGCAAATCTCCCCTACTCCCACGTTAAAATACCCAACTTTGCAGCAGAAATAAACGTATTTACAACGTAGTTAAAACAAACAAAAAAAACCAAAACGAATACTTTGGGTCTCTATAGCAAGGTTTAATATCCATGACAACTGTATGGATAGTGAAATTTGTTTTATTTTGCACCACATTATATAAAACAATAAATTCATGTCAGCCATCCAATAGGTTGTCCTCTAAGCTGTGGAAAAAAAAAAACCCTACTCAGTCTGTTTGGACTTGCTTTCAATCATTCCATGACAAGCGGGCTGATGGACATAGGATTGTACAACAGCAGCATGTTGGATAGACGGCCTGCAACCGGTGGTTGTCCTTGTTTCAGCTCTGGCAGCACTCGTTTCAGAAGGGATATTTGAACCGATGATGCTTGGACAGATTTGATCAAAATGAGTGTAAAGTTGTATTAATGAGCATCATTGGTTAACATATGCTAAGCCAGCCAAGCTAAAATTGCTAACAATAACTGAACTAAGGGGAGTGTGTTTTAGTCGGCTTCTCACCTCGCCTCATGGTGCCACACAGTAGGAGGGAAGAGAGGCTTCAAAAGCACTCTGTAGAAAACCTGCCTGTGATGTCATCGCAGGTTTGTCCAGTTCTTGTTATGCAGTCTTTTATCTGCTCGGTAAAATGAAAAAGCTTCATGTAAAGGACGACTCCATGGAAAATCATTCAGAGCAGACATATTCTGCAGGAAATACAAAAAATGAACAGAACAGGGCTGATGCAAAGTTTTTTCTTTTCTCTCCCGAAGCCCCCTTCCATCTGTTTTCACAAATCTGGTTAGAAGAAATGAAGAGAGTATTACCATGAGTACAGTATCATGCAAATGGTGAAACATCTGAAGACCATCCATGCTAGGGGTTGGTTCTCATCTAAGAGAGTGGGTTCACTTACAATTCTACCCCAAAACGCTGCCGTGAATAAAGAATGGTGGAAAAAATGTCTGTCCTCCGACAGCAACTCCCACCTGCAATCTAGGAGCAGTTTGTTTGCGATCCTTGCAGCATATCACATGCTAAAAGTACAGCAAAGTAGATCAGGGATTATGACTTTAAAAGCTCAATAGATTTTCATCCCATCAAGACATGGTGGTCAGTCGTCAAAAAGGTGGTGGTCAAGCAGAAAATTAAAAGTTCTTTTCTTGTTTTTCAACTCGTGGCATTAATACAGCAAGAATGGAGAAAGTGATGATCCAACGTGCCAGAGCGACTAGCAGACAGTTTAAAAAAGCAGAGTTAACTCTGTAAATATCAAGTCTTATCCAAACTGACAGAACCACCACAGGTGTGTGCAAAAGCTTTAACGCAAGAGTGAAATTGGGATTATTTGGTTGTAACTCTGTCCAATTTGCATCACAAATCAGTCACACCCATGGCTCCATTTGTATATAACATGGGCAATACATGAACAGGCCAAACAGCTTCTGACGCAGAGTACAGTGTAGTGATGGTTTGGGTCTTATCAGACATCATTTATCAATACAGCGACAGATGAACCACATCTTATTTAACATAAGCATTGCTCTGGTTGCATATTGTGTCTCAGTTTTGCTTTCACAGCAATCTTGAGGTGCCATTATGTCTCATAAAGATCAGGGGTGAACTCTGACTGATTGCTTCTGGTTTCTCTTCTTCTTTTATTAAGTGACTTACTCTAGACTATTACAAAACCCAGGTTCCTTTATATGTAAGATTTAAAAAAGAAAACCAAAAAAGAAAACGCATGAAGCCAGAATTGAAATCTGCTTCACAGAATGGTAGCTCCTCTTCCTCTAGCACACCTACCTACTCCTCCCTTGTGTAATCTAAGCCGTGCACACGCACTCGCAGGTTTTTCAGGTCAGGTCAGTTTTTTTTTTTCCTTCCTTTTTTCTTATTAAATCATAAGGTGAGGACATAAG
>JBAMYA010000011.1:8389146-8400967 GCA_037176975.1 Arrhamphus sclerolepis | reverse complement strand
ATCAGGTGTGACAAGGCAGGGAAACATCTAAAACATGCAGGACAGTGGGCCCTGAGGACCAGGGTTGAAGACCACTGTTTTATGGGCATCAGTGACCATATGTGACTGTTTCCCAGGAGCTCCACCAGGGGTCAGTGTAGAGTTGTGTACTACTACTTGGGGGAAAGTCTAATGTCTGCTATGAAATCTTCTGGGCTTTTTTGTGCAAAAGAATTGGTTCTGGAGTCCATGAGAGGATTAAAGGGATAGTAAAGATTAAATAAAATGTGACTGGCAGCCACAATGAGAGTAAAATATGAAATATAGATGTCCAAGAGACAGCTGCTATGAAGAGGTTGTTTTAGAGGGTTGAAAATCTTTTTTCTTTTGCAAATACCTACTCTGTCTCATGATGTGATTATGCATGCTTCATCCATCAGTGCCAGTGTGCACACTCAGAATAGCAATGAAGGGACACTGAAGGAGGTTCTCAGCCGGGCTGGACCTGTTGTGGTTTTTGTAATCAAAAATGAATTTATTGTTTGTTCTTCTCGCTGCTGTAGTGAACACATTAGCTACAAATTAGGAAATGACAGTATTTTTGTAACATGTTTTTCTGACATTACCTCTCAGCCAAAACAATAAAAAATATTTTGCATTTTCCTCTGTTTTTCTTTAATTTCTTTCTTGTCCATACAAAAATTATAAATATTTTCTGTTTAACTTTTCATTTTATATGCAAAAGAAAACAAAACAAAACAAAAAAACACTATACAAATCAAGAGAGACAAACCAACAGTGAAAACCGATGCAGAAAAACAAATATCTGCAGCACAGGTGGGGGAGTATTTCGCTACCAGGCTTTGCAGACCGTGATATGCATCCAGATAACATTGTTTTACCAGCATGTCCTGATTTATGCAAGCATAAACATAACCTTCTTGTGGTTGGAAGTGCTATAGAGGCACAAAATCTTGCAGCAGTCACCTGAAGGTGCAAACACAGAATCTCATCCAGCCCTCGCTTGTCGTGAGAGATTTACTTTCAAATCTGAGAGCCCAGTTTTTCTCAGTGCACACAGGTCAACTAGGGCTGAGGTGGAGATACAGGCAGGCTGTGATGGTCACTGGCACTCAAAAAATAAATTAAAGGGAAAAAGAAAAGAGAAAACAGGATCTATACCCCCATATAAAAGGCCTTCAGTCTACTCCTGTCACCTATGAGCAATCATATTTTACAGAAAAGAAGGGTGGTACAATCCAAAATCAACCCCAGGCAGACATGGTACACTTAACCTGAACTTCAGTCCTGTGTTGGGATCAAAAGAGCAGTTTCCTGCTTTCTGATGTCAATCAACAAAAGTCATTCCAGAAACATGAATGTATAGGATTAAATATTTATCATAATGAATGGCTGGGAGTTGAAAAAGTATGCTCTGTAAAAACCCCAAGATTATCGGTGTGATTGTGGCTTCAGAGGAAAACAGATCTGTTTTCATCAGAATAAGGTGAAAACAAAAGATCTGAGGGAGATTCTGGACAAGACCACTCTTCTATGTTTCTTTTTTTGGTTGAGCTGCTGTGAGGGAAAACAGCAAATGTGTGAAATGCTTGAGAACTGCAAAAAGTGTAAAATGTTGAGGGGGGACTGGAAAACACTTGGGAATGATGTGAAGAGTATGGCAGACTACACACACACACACACACACACAAAAAAACAGTTGTAAACCAGTGTGCACGAGTGCGGAGAAACACACACGTACTGACAGACACGTGAAGGTAATAAAGCACAGATAAACAGATATGATCCAACGTATAATAACGTATAATTGTATGCAGAAGGCAGACAAACGTATGTACAATCAACGACCCTTCATGGTCATTTAACGATTAGATGCAGGTACTGTAATGTTCACAATGCAGGGTAACACATCACGACAAACAAAAACAGTCCTCTTTTAATGTCATTTCTAAAAATGAAGAAATAAAAAATCTAAATAAAAAAGATTCATTCAACGTATCTTCCTCAATCTGAGGACTTAATTGTTCCACGGACACAAACTCATTGTGAAATGATAAAAGTCAAAGATTTGTCCTGCGTCTGTGTCGGGACATGCATACCTTTAAGGTACAAAAGAAAAATGCCAAAGAAAATGTGACTCGAGCACAAAAAAAAGCGAAGAGAAAAAGAAGAAGAGCACTGTTGAGTTTAGCAACACTATGTGACGAACTGATGAGTTTCTTATAGTGTGATTTTGAGGTCGTCCTTGTTACAGGCAGATGAAAGCAAGAAGACAGATTCTGGTTCTGCTTCAGGTGTTCACATTCTCTGTATCAACCAGGCCCTCATATTCAGATAGTTTAGTGCAATTTATCTACGTGAACGCGTCTCGAGCTCAGCTTAAGCAACATCGCCATTAATCTACTCAGCACATGTGCACTGTTCTGGCTTTTTATATAGAGCTTCGCTGTGTAAACACTTTCATATAAAAACCTTGAATTAGGCACAGAGTCGCCGTATTCATCATCCCTGTGATGGGGGGAATTAACTGATATAAACTGTGAAAAGTGGTGTGAAGAGAGAACACTCCTGCATTCAGAGGGGTTTTTTTTTGTTTTGTTTTTTTGTTTTTTTAAGAGTTGCAGACCCCACTGCTTTAGAATAATTTTAAAATGCACAATCAAAAGTTTACATATGTTGATCCACTGCATTGCACATGTTCCCGGATCTTTATAGTAAGTGCCTCTGTTTATCTTGACGTTTCACTGACTCTGACGCAACACCTCAAAAACCTTTCCAATGCATACAACATACATGCTACATGTCCACATATCACGAACATCATAGACCTGAAAGGAGAGTAATCCTGTCTTCACACAGGAGGCTGACAAAGAAGGAAAACTGGTACCAACAGAAGAAGCCGAATCATTCATGAAGATGAAATGGAGAATCGGTTTTAACATTCCAGGATGCTGTTGACTGCTGCCTCTAAAGCAGAGTCTGTGTCAGGGTGAGCAGGTGAGGTGGGCTGTGGCGAGTACTGAGGCTGCATCGGCTGGGACGACGAGTGGTGCGACACCTGGTAGTGAGTCTGTCCTCCTGGCGATGCAAAATGTGAGGGTTTACCTTGGTGACTGTTAGCAGTGTTGAGATTGTGGTTGCCCACACTGCTGGGCCTGGAGCACTGCTGGGATCTCTTCACTTCCATCACCCTCTTGCTTTCTAAGTGTGGAGGGTAGAGTCTCTCTGCTGAAACCTGCCCTACAGTCTCATTCCCACCCGGGTCTTCACACCCAGGCTGCGAGTCTGTCCTGTATGGTGGCTCCACAGAACCTCCTTCAGACTGGTCCCAGTTACAGCTCGTGGCCGGCTGAGATGAGGAGGGATCCTTGAAAAGTTTGGATTTCGTCCCACAACAGAAGTCTTCCATGAAGCCATCTATGAAGTAGAGAGAGAGAGGGGGGGGCGACTTTAATTAAGTTTTTTGTGTGGAAAAACATATTTGTACTGTGTCTTTGGTTTATACCTGGATCCACTAGGACCATGCGCTTGTCTTGCGTCAGGTTGCTGCGCTCCTCTTGGTTGAAGGTTCTGTCAATCATCACCATTTCTGATGATGGACTAGAACGCTGCAGAGAAAGAGCGGAAACACAACCACTACTGAGCAGGATCCAAGAAAAGCGTCCAGAACGGGAAAAGAAAATACCAGACAATGAAATGAGACCGGGCCCAGAGGGGGCACCACTGTGAGTGAGGCCTCACGAAGCTGCAGAGGCAAATAGGCTACAATCATTTAGAAAGAAAACTCAACTCTAAAACCTGCTGTCAGATTCTCAAAGGTCTTTTCCTTGAGCAGAAGAGAGAAGCATGTGCAGCAGCAAATAGTGCTAGATTAGCCAACAAAGGTCTCACTTTTCCACTAAACTTTACAGCCGAGGTTGCTCATTCATAAATGTTGAGTACACACAAACCAGGGCCTGAAAGTTACATAAGGAACTTTTCCTGCAAAGATTAGGATCTATAGGGGTATAACCAGGAGAATGTGCACATCTTTATGCAAAGTTTTGAACCTTGCACACAAACACTTTGGAGTCGGAGAAAAAACTGGCGACGCAGATGGTGAGGTGGTGAAAATCAGACTTGTAGATCTGCGTGATCATAAACCTTCCCTCATAACCTGCAGCATCACATACATATGTTCCATAGTGAGTCATTACTATTCCACAAGCACTCAGCCAAGTACATTCATATATCATACTTCCATCTTCAAACTATATTCTAGAGCGCTGGATACCACCAATGGATGCATTAATTGTATAAAAAGGTGTGTCGCAATCAGTCCAGATGGTCTGTGATTTATAAAGTAAAAACCGCATGCAAGTGTGCGCCCGCATGGTTTTATAAATCAGATTTTTTTTTTTGCCGCATTCAACTTTTAGTAACGATTCTACGCACAAGTTTTATAAATGAGCACCAAGGTAACTGGTGCTCAGTGGTCTGGATCACTGCTGACAAACCTGAATTACACTTGAGCCTCTTTGAAACATTAAGCTTTTAGGTTTCCACAAAATGTAATGTACTTGCTCACTTGTAAAATGAGTCCTGAGGAATATATATTTGCCTTATAACTTGCATATATCTCAACTATTTGTTCAGGCGTGTACTTACCTCAGCTTCCACCATCAACAGTCGTCTGTATTTGTTCACCATGGCCTGCGTCCTCTGCAGCACCTGAGTCGCAACGGCCTCAAATTCCTCATCCACTGGAAATGAGAATAAAAAAACAAAGCATTATTCAAATCAAAGCAATTTCACTTTGAAAAAATGATTTTACTTTAACCTCTATTCAAAATATTTAGCTAGTTTTCTGTCTTCCTCTCAGAATTGAAGTAAAGGTGCTAATTTAAAAGCTGTACCTTGTGAAAACTCATCATGGCTGGGTGGAGCCCCCTGGACCACATGGTAAGGGAGGAGTCTCAGCAGCGCGTTGTCAACTGAAGTGAATCTGCGTCGATCTGGGTTGTAAACTCCAGCGTGATCTTTCCTCAGCTGTTGTAAAATCCTTGTGAATTCACAAGAAAATAGGCAAAACTTGGTGTGTGTCCGAATGCAAACGCAATTAAAAGCAACAACGTTACCGTTTAAGTGTAAAAACTCACGTTTCTCCTCTTGTAAGTGGTGGAGCAATAGGCCTCTTTTGTGCACTAACCTGTGAAGAAACCACAGCAGTCACAACACCATTACCACTGGGTTCCTTCCAAACGGGCTTTTGAAATGACTACCTAACATACCTCAGGGTTTAGTGTTGAGTCTTGCGTTGTGGTTTTTAGGGCTGAGTGAAATCATAAAAAGCAATTAGGTCAAAGTTCAGCAGACTACAATGACTGTATATTTAAAACAGAGATCACATAAAACAGTTTATTTACCATGTATGGTGCTGAGCTGTGCCTGTTTAAAGGCAGGTGACGAAGAATTCTGAAAAATGAAATAGATCAGTTTGTGTTGCCAGTTTTTCATAGAAAAGGCTTGAACACAAATGAGAAGTGAATATACCTGTCTGAAGTCCTGCTGTTGTTCCTGTGTCACATTACCAGGTAAAGGGGACAGAGAAGTGTTGTTCTGACTTTGAGTCACAAGAAGACGCTGCACAGGACAAACCGACGCTTGGCCCTGACTGCTGATCCCCGCCGGCGTTGGACCAACCAGAGTCAGCCGCCCAGTAGCACATGATGTCTGCACAGGGGTGGAGCTGGCACAAGAAACTCCCGTCCACGTCTGGCTGATGGCACCTCCAACCTGACTCCCACTCATTACTCCTTGATTTAAAATCAGCTGACCTCCTTGTGATGGGGTGAAGTTATGCCCTGCAACAATCTGCACCGTGTTTTGACTGGTAATTAGTGCACCTGAACCAGGGTTGCTGGATCCATTATGGATGCTGCTGGACTGAGTGAGCGCCAGAGAGCTGGGCAGCAGGAACTGTCCAGGTGATATATTCGCCTGCGCCTGCTGCTGCTGCTGTTCCACAGGTGGCTGCACCACTATTGAGCCGTTGGCCGTGTACTGTGCTCCAGGGGCAGCACTATTAGCATTCACAACGTTAGCCACAGTGGTAGAAGACGGCTGAAGACCCAGGCTGTAGACGGTCGGCACCCCAGCTTGAGGGGGTTTAGGCTGGATTGGTCTGACAATAGTTTGGGTCCCACCTGGGCCCCTCTGGATGATGATGTTTTGAAGGGGGATGTTTTTGAAAGGTACGCTGACTTGGCCTACTTGTCCTTGGGCCGGGGTGAACACCTGGCCCCCTCTTGCAGTCCCTGCTGGAGCTGCAGGGACCCCTGGCCTCAGCACAATCTGAGGAGTTCTTTCCAGGCTGCTCAGAGTCATCACACCACTACCCGCCCCAAACGAGCCCAACACCTGGATATGCTGGGTGGAACCGTTGGGCAGTGGGGACATTCCTTGCAGCAACTGGCCTGCTGGGAACGCAGCTGTAGCCGTGGTTACCACACCCACCCCACCTCCATAACCCCCCGAGACCAGCTGGGAGGAGAAGGGAACAGGAGCCTGCACGAGGGTGGGAGCAGGCTGAGAGTCCAGCAAGGCCTCCTGGGCCAGCGTCTGCTCTGTGATGTCCGCCTCCAGGAGGGACTTCTGGAGAATATCAAAGGGCTGCTCCCCTGATACCAGATCAATCCCCGCAGGGGAGCTCCCACTCCCCAGTTCGTCTTCGATAAATGAGAGACTGGTGGAGAGCTGGAGGCCCGCCCCGACTGAGTCCTCGCCAAATTCCCCCATTGTAGAAGAGCCATCCTTAAGGCCAGGATTGGAGCCACCCTGAAGGACACATTAGTAGAAAGTGGAGAGGTGTTTGCATAACTGTGTACTGTTACTATGTTTTTTATATCCTTTTCCATATAAGTTGATTACTTTACTAAAATCTCATTTTAGTTATTAAATGATACTTACCTGAAAGTGCCCACTGACTGACATGTCATTGTGGATTTGTCTGATTTATTTATTTATAGTTTCATATTAGCCCTGCTTAAATATGACAACCATGAGGAAGGCCACACGTCTAAGCAGCCACAAATATTTCTGCAGTCCTTTACAAGGTACAGCTTTTAAAACATTTTCTCCTCTTCAAGCACCTTGAAACCAGGTTAGGTTGTGCCAGCAACCTGGAGACTACTGCAACCTACCTAGATCATGTCATGAATTGAGGAAGTTTATGTGAAAGCTTCAGTTAAGTTCACAGGGCTTTGAAAAATCTTAACGCTATCATATTTCCACCAGATTTGGTTTAAATTACTACATATCTGCAAAGTCATGTGATTAATCGTAAAATAAACAGTTTTTAATCCATCATCACCTGCCAAATTCTGTAACAGTGTCCTAAAATGTGCTTGTGCTGCGGTCTGACCTATCAACATAATCACACAAACTTACTGTGTCATTTGCAAACAAGGACCCATCTGATCCATAAGCTGCATTTGTCACGTCATCCTCCTCAATCTATAGAAAGAAAAAGACAATCAAACCCCAGTCATTTCCAATGGTTAGGTTCCATGTTTGTGGGAGTGACTGACAAATCAGAAAGCTTTCAGTCAACATTAAAGTGTCACTCACAGACTTGCTGTTGCTGCCATGGAGGTAGTCATTCAGTGCATCCACATCTCTAAAAAGAGTAAATCAAAGACTTTAGAAGCAAATAATACACCTCAGAAGAGAAATCCCTTACTTAGCACTTTTGCATGATTGAAATAAATTGCTCAATTTGCTTAAAATAATACTTTCAGACTATAAAGATGATTAACTTTACTAATTCAATGGAACTGGGGGGAAGCTTGCAGATAGATGTAGAAATGATTTCAAAGATTGCTGTTCAACTTTTTAAGGAATAATGTAAAAATGTATGGCCAGGTTGTTGATTGGTAAAGCAATAATTCCTGAAAACAATAAGCAGAGGATATAAATGTTCCAGTTTATTTATTTATTTTTACCCTAAAATATCCAGTAGACGGCGATCATCGTCATCATCCATGACACCTGAAAAAGTATGGAGGGATTGCAAGTGAGAATGTGGGAGGTGTTTAATTTTTCATGTTTGAATCTGCAGACTTGTCGCTTCATTGAACAGCTGTTTTTATTCTGAGGTGTGGGTGTTTCAGGGGTAAAGACTTTGTGTGTGTACTTTTATTACTGTTGTGAGAACATCTAACTCACAGATTTCCAGCAGGAAGCATGGATTCAGTCATTTAACACCTTTTCTCTCGTGACAGGCTGGGCTGCAGGGCGAGAAAATGAATTTAGTAAAATGACAATGTCTTTTGTAAGAGTGCTGCAGAGTGAGATGTCTGAAAACAGAAAAGTGAGTATATGATACAGGGACGTGGGGGAAGCGTTTGTTATTCAGTACACAAGTAAAGGACGGGATGGCCTTTACACCCCCCCCCCCTACAAATGCTTGTCAGACACAAACTCCCTCCCATTAAACTCCTCTACTGTCCCACATTGGCTGTGTTTCAGCCTGCAGAGTAAAAATGGGCATTTGAGTGTAAATAATTACCCCTTCTCCATGTATAGGCTACATGACTTATTTTAGCTTGTGAGGCTTTATATTGGCTCAACCAGCAGGACTATACTGGTGCAGTGTAAGGGGAATAAAAACAAATAAATGGACACTTATTATATCTAGCACAGCAATGATGTGTCTTTCAATGTATACTTAGTTGCTGTGTTAAATAAATCTAAAGCACAGGCTCATAAAAAACTAAGAAAACAAAAACTATTATCTCTATGCCAGTGTTTGGCAATAATGTGCCCCCAGATTAAAGGATATTTAGTCTAATATGAAAGAATTGAGTAAATGAATGTTTTGTTGTTGCTTTTTTCCCGTTGAGGGTGTGTAACAACTGCAGTGCTACAAAATGGCTGTTGCTGAGCCCCGGACTGTGTCTGTGGCTCAACCACGTTCAGCCTCCATCTTTGAACGAGAGAGAACAAAGAGCTACTGGGCTGCTCGACTAAACAAAGCTGCTTTAACTGAACTGCAGCAACAAAAACAAAAAGAAAATAAAAGGCCTAAAGCTTAACCTTTAAACGACTATCCAAACTGTTTTAACATTTAACAAAATAAAAATATGCACACTTAGTCGTCACAGTCAGCGATCAACGTTGGTCTTTAAACGGCCGTTATAAATTGTTAAAGAGGAAGCAATGGCGAATGATCAGAACCCAAACAAGTATGATTACATTTTATTTCACAATCCATTTCAAGTGTGGATAGATGAATAATAAAAGCCAAATACAAAATAAAAGCACTATAAATCTTGGAATACTGTAAGTTTTTATTTATTTGTTTGTTTTAAATTAAGCACATAAAAATGTCCAACTTTGTTCTAACATTAAAAAAAAAAAGGTTATGTTTTAACGGCGGACTTAAAGTTAAACTCTAGTTCTAACGTTAGCTGCATAAGAGTGTCCATGGTGACCGAAAAAGAGCCGTTGTCAAAGGCTCCACTGAAGCCTATTTGTATGTGTAGCAGTTTTTATATATATATATATATATATATATTTAATTCTCCGATATTACGCACGTAAAAACAAAACAGTCGATAATTGTTTTAATGTTTATGTACAGTTTAGAGCAACAAATCAAGAAATTGAAATGCGCACTAGCATGCAAGCTGTGACAAATTTCCAAGTCTTTTTTTTGTCTGCAGTATGCCATGACCGGTTTAGAAAGACGGCTGGGGTAGAGCTTGCAAGTTTAATTTCCAGAAATAGACTGAATCGACTGTACGATAATCGCATTCAAGCAGCAGAAAACGCCCGCCGTCGCTGATGTGCTTTCTTTCTCTGCTGGGGAGCTTTCGTTTGTCCTCTATGCGACTAATCTGCCAAGTCGAAAAACGTCATATTTGCCATGCCGAACCTAAAAGGTTTCAGTTTGGACGTTTGAACCGATCCAAGTCCCAGTCGGGTCGCTCTCCAGTTTGGACGCCACACTGCGTTTAAACGTCGGCCTGTTCTGTTGAATGGTTAGCTAGCCGCAATGTCGTCGACGGCTGTTTTGAAAACGTCGGCTCGAATTCGTCGAAAAGGCTGAAAGACTAAACCGTGTAGAGCCATAAATATTTATCCCGATTAGCATAACATAAAGACGACTCAAAGAGGCAAACCCTTTACTCCTGTCTCACTCCTCTTGAAACCCAATATCTCCATTTGGCAACTTTTAATTTGCTCCCCCCTCCTTCTCCTCCTCCTCCTTCTCCCTCTCCCACTCATACATTTCTCTCGCTGTCCCTGTTCTGTCTCGGATAGATTTTTCTCTCCGCTCAAACTCTCTTCCCTCCCTGAAGGAAGGGAGGAAGGAGCTTGTGTGTGCTTTTTCCTTGAAATTTTTATCACAAAATTATAATACACTCAAAGGGGAACTCACCGTCATGAAAAAGCAGTGTCTTGTCAACGGGGTTTCCTCGCCATCACCGCACGGGTTGTCGGGGTAGTGCACACACCGAAATCAGCAGTGGTCAACGGCAACTTACGACCCCATACATTTGAATGGGGAATGTATAACCGAGGAGAAGTTATCGCTAAACTCTATTTTATTCATATGTATATGATTTATAATTTAAAATTTAATTGATCTCGTGAATGCAATACAAGTGATATTAGACTTAATCATTACCAACGATAGAGGGCGGGCCTGTGTTTGCCACACCTTTTTACATTGCTCAGGTATGATCTGCATATAAAAACGCTGCTTTCAACGCTTCAGATGACTATCAGCTTTAAACCAGTGGAAAACCCTGCATAGATCTTTGTATTTTATACTGATGTACTTAAATCTCACTCATCTTTTTATTTTATGCTGATGTACTTAAATCTCACTCACTAATTTTCCATTGCATGTTACAGGTTTCTTTTCAAAAACAATTTAACAGCTGAAAAAGGGAATTTGGGGATTTTGTGATTGATTTTAATTTCTTGTATTTTTTTTTTAATTTAATTTAGAACCTCAACAGGGGTTTTCTTTTCATCTTTGTTATTATTATACTTTTTTCATTTAATTTAGAAAAAAAAATTCTTACAAACATCGGGCTAAGTTTACTCCTACAACTTAAATCTAAAAAAAAATAATAATAATAATAATAATATTATTAAATATTAATATAATATTAAATATTATTAAATAAATAAATACTACTAAGAATAACAGGATAAATTCATTATCAACATAGCCTAAAATTGTCATCACCATTTCCTACCTAATAAAAGAATAAAAAGTCATGAATTATATTTAAAACTTAAGATCATATAAAGACATATATATATATATATATTCAATTCAAAAATACTTTATTGAAGATAAGGTCCTGTCTTCAATTTTGTGTTTGCTTGAGGATGGTATGGATGTATGTGTATTAATATTGTATAGGTCATAAGTAACATAATGTAATTGACCGATGATTTGTAACTCAGATGTTAAGTCATGTCCTGGACACTAAAGTGGCATAGTGGTTTTCTTCCATCACTAGAGTCCTTCAAGTTGCTTAAAATAACAAAAGTGTCTGAACAAACACAAATGTAGAGGCACTTTGTGACCATACTGCCTTTGTTGTGATTTGACTTGACAGCAGTAGATGTTTAACCTTTGATGAACCTTCAAAAAAGTTATTAAAATTATTTTGCAAATAAATATGTGCTTAACAAAAAACATAAAGATAAAAAAAAACATAACATAGAAATGAAAATATGTGCTGCGATGGACTGGCGACCTGTCCAGGGTGTACCCCTGCCTTTCGCCCAAAATGAGCTGGGATAGGCTCCAGCAGAC
>JBAMYA010000011.1:8370051-8384548 GCA_037176975.1 Arrhamphus sclerolepis | reverse complement strand
GAGCTGGGATAGGCTCCAGCAGACCCCCGTGACCCTGCACAGGACAAAGCGGGTATAGATAATGGATGGATGGATGAAAATATGTGTACTTTATACTTTTTATTGGAGCAGGATCAAAAATAGGGATTTGAATAGATTTCAATATGCACATTTTGTGGGCAGTGTTTAATGTGAGTATTTTAGTCCACATTGTTTACAATAGTCTAAAAGTGAAAGATACATTTTCAAATATTAAAAACACTCAAAAATGCACAACTTTGCACTTTTCATCAATAATATACCTGGGAATAACATAAAATTTTCAATAAATTAAAAAAACAAAAAAACAAAACAAAAACAAAATTGTGCTTGGGCGCTTTAAAGTGTTGATATGTAAATGGCCTTTAAAAGTGTCGTAATAAAAGTAGACAAAATCACTATTAACAGTATATCATAATGTGTAACTGATCTACTTTTTAAGTGATTTGACTCCATCCTGATTTTAAAATTGATTTATTTTGTGTAGAGTCAGCAGTTGTTGGCTCCGATCCGGCAGGGGGCGGTGTCAGCTTGTATATTATTTTACTCTTTGTACAAACGTCACGAAGAACAAACGTACGTCACATCTTTCTCAATACCATCCGGCAACATAACAACATGGATGCGTGGACGGACGTGTGTAACGAAAACGAATTTCATGGCGAAAGCGGAGCTACCAAATTACAAGAGCGACTCCAGCAACGGCACCAGGCGAGGTTGGAGGATGCCGAGCTGAGGAAAGAAGCCAAGAAGACCCAGTCTCTCTCCGAAGAGAAGGCCGTGTACTTCTACGCGGCCTTCTCCAAGGAACGGGAGTCTGTGGAAGAGCTGTTGTCCGGCTGCTCCGGAGCTGACAAGACCACAGCGACCCAGAAGCTGGAGGAAGCAACGGGCAAAATGCTGCTGCTGCAGAAGTTCCTGAATGACAGCATGCCGTTTTTGGCGCCGTACCACCTGGAGCAAGCGCAGGCCGCCCTCCAGAAGCTCCAGGCCTCCCTCGCAGAGACCAGAGAGACGATTCTGCCCAAGAAGAAGTTTGCCTTTAAAGCTCGCACTAAAGCGGCAGATAAACTCTCAGCACACGGGGCAGTTACGCCCCCCACTGATGCCGACAAGCCTGCTGATTCAGGTGTCACGAAGGTGGATGGAGCCCCGGCCTTTGAGCCGTGTGGTTTCTCCAACATCAACAACGAGACTCTAACTAAGTCAGCTGAGGAGATCCAAAACCGAGACTTGCTGTTGACTCATCTGACCAACTGCAAAGTCCGCCTGTATGGTTCCCCCAACACCCTGCACCTGAAACACATCGACAGCTGTGAGATCCTGTGTGGACCGGTATCTACTTCAGTATTTGTAGATTATTGCAAGGACAGCACTCTGGCCTTCCCCTGCCAGCAGCTGCGCACCCACAACTCCACAGACATCCAGGTATATCTGCACGTCACCAGCAGAGCCATCATCGAAGACTGCCGTGGGGTGAGCTTCGCCCCGTTCTCCTGGTCTTATCCCACTTTGCAGGAGGACTTTTCTGTGTCTGGTCTCGATCAGGGAAGAAACAACTGGAACCAGGTGGATGACTTCAACTGGCTGGCCGCAGGGACAGCATCTCCAAACTGGACTGTCATTCCAGAAGCAGACAGAAAAAGCACCTGGGACCCCTAGAATTTAACACTTAAAGCATCGCATGAACTGCTTTTGGGCTAAACACATATAGCTATTTAAAGTCTGAGTTGTATCACAAAGGTTATGATCACTCTACACTTTTCTTTCAATTCAATGACTGATGTTAAAGCTTGACCCTGCACTGTTTAGATAGGAGTGCCTAATTTAATGCCTTAAATGACATTTAATCTTTTAATAAAGAAATTCACCCACCTGGCCAAGCAGTAGTTCTGGTTGACAGAAGTTTAAGCTTAAAAAAAGGTAAATGTTTGTGTGACATGTTTGTGTGCACTTGTGCTTGTACCTTCTTCAAAAAAATAAAAGGTTAAAAGTTTGTGTTCATTCAGCATGCAATTTTAACAGGCACTCCAAAAACTGAAAATACTCAGTTTTTCTGTCACACAAGAGATAGAAAAACTTGAATGACTGAATCCACACACACGAAAACAAAAACAAAAAAAGACATCAACTGTTCATTGTTAATGAACAGTTGATGTCTTTTTTGTTTTCGTGTGTGTGGATGGGGGGGTTGCCAGGTGATCAGAACGTTTAACGGTCCAGCTGATTGACATAGAAGTGAGGTGTGAAGGGTGAGCGAGCTGCGTTGGAACTAACTGTCCAGGAACGCTAACGTAATTACCTGAGCGCCTAACTGTCTGTTAATCTCATCAACAACTTTTAACTTTTAAAAGAACAAACTGTGAGTCATTGTAGGTGTTAAAAGTTAAATTTAGAAGTGCTTTTAACTTTAAAAAAAAAAGATGGTTTTCTATTATACAGACATTTGTTAATAGAAAAACAACTTTTGTTGAATTCAAGTTACAAAAAATAAAAGCTTACATGTTATAGATCAAGCTTTAAGTCACTAGACGGTGAAAGCTTTTGCCATGAAGAGCCTGGTGCTAAAGTGATGCTGAGTGGTACCTTCACACTGCTCAATATAAATTACAAATAAATGTTGATGCAATATAGTCTGGTGATTTTTTGTTGTTTTTGCTTGTGATTTTATTAACGAAGACTGTGCTGCTCTTGTTTCTGTTGCGGATAAAATATGCTCAGCACGCTTACAAAACATTGCAAACTTGTTACTCATGTTCCACGGTCAGGCTTACATATTGAAACCACTAGAGGGATTAAAGTCATTCAATACTCTATCCTGCTTTCCCTTTAAAGCCTCTCAAAGTTAACTTTAAGCTTCATTTAGGGTTTATACGTTGTACATAAGCCTTTATTCTTTGAAACTACTACAATACAGAGCTCTTAAATACAGACTAGTATTTAAACAAATACTAATAATGTGGTGGCAGCAGTGCTGTGCTCGTGTTGCTTTACTCCATGTTCTCAAGGTTCCTCTCACAGTCCAAAAACATACATGTTTGGCTGCTTTATTAGGTATGCCTTTGAAATCTAATAAAATCCAAGCCAGAAACTTTACCATGAATGGGACTTTTATTGTACTTTTTCTACATTTTCTTACAACATTGCCCTCGAGAGTCATGCAAGCTCTGATGACTGTTGCCCTTCTAGATGTCTTTCTCTGCAGAACTGGGCTCCATGAGCTCCCTATAACATCCAGATTGCACTCTGTCTTATTAACAGATGAGCTACAGTTCATTTGATTAAAAAGAAAATGCAGCCTACTGTTTTGTACAACACAGCAAGTTAGTAGTTTTATGAATGGGTTCAATTAATTATATTTATTGACTTTATTTGCATATCATTAATCCACAGCAAAAAAATCTCAAGGCACTTTTCTGATAAGTTCAGTGCAGTGCAAGTGAAGACAATCTAATTAAGGCAAATTATATTTACTGCAATTCAGTTCATCCCATTTATTCAGTCCGGATTCAAAATTCATATAATGGCAATTCATAAAACAGCCTGGATAATGAACCCCACAGATTATATTGAATCTTCACTTTTATGCATTTCCCATTCTGGGAAAGCACATGGCAACAGTGGAGAGGTAAAATCCTAATTAACTGGGATCTCCAGTAGCACCAGACTCAAGAAGAGTGGTCATCTCCTTTGACCAGCTGGGGGTCTGAGAGGACAGGAAAGAGAGACCAACAAACAAGGGGACATTAGTCCAAGGATGCCTGCCTATGAGATGCAATGAGAGTCATGCTAATTTCAATAACACTGACATATTCATACAAAAAGAGTAGAGTGAACAATGCCTAATGCATCATGGGAGGTCCCAGCAGTCTAGGCTGACAGCAGCATAACTACTGGGACGGTACATGTCATCCCAGCCAGAAGTGCATGCCAAATAGTACTACAGTATAGCATGAGTGTATGCAGAAAGTTTTGGATTTCATTATGTAAAATAACATATATATTGAGCTTATATATTATAGTGAGCAAGATAACATCATTAATACAAACTGTGACTCATAATTCCTCAGGTCAAATGAAACAGGCATCAGAGTAAAGAAAATGCAGAAGCCTAATAATATATACAGACATACATGTACTGGATGTCACTGTGGGATGCCCACTGGTGTGACCGAGCTGCGGTCCAACACTCCAGCCACTACATATTTATATATATTTATATCCCAGGTATTTCTATATATTTTTTACCATGTTATATATTTTTGTACCTCAGTTCACAGAACATAATAAGACATTTTTTGGCAAGGACAAAACTTCAGAAGTCCATAACTGAAAATGTCTTTTTCAGTTGTCTTCTGTCAGCAGAGAAGAGCTTCAGTATGTTGCGAGACCCTGTTCAACATGTTTTCCCCTACATAATCCATGACATTAACTGGGAGTAGGAAAGCTGGCATGTGATGACCCAGTTGTAAATAAGTTACCATGCAGTCACTCCAACTATTGATGTGTGAGACTAAAAGCTGTTATTTCTGTCAGTGGGTCACTAAAGGTCCATTAAGTCATACTGTTAGTGAAGGAATCTGATTTGTGTTGGACGTGTGGACCCTGTACCTGTGAATGGATATGCTCCACTTTTAGTTTCACTGCCACGTCCATGATCTTTGTCAGCCTTCAGCTCCTGGAGTGTTCCATCGAGGTGGCCACGACCACGTGAACACTCAAACCAATTATGGCCCTTACCAGCAGCTTACAATCAGGCTCATCTTGTGTAGAGGGATTTCTGGAAATTGGATCAGGCTGCTTACGGGAGCTTATCATGACGTACTGCATCTTTGAGTTTAATCATGAGGCTCTGTGGCAATTCTCCACCTCTCCAAGAGCACGGTACATCACGATTAGCCTCACCTGTGTGTTAAGAGAGGAAAAAGTGGTGCAAACTTGGACCCTTGTGAACTTTTAAGTTTCTGGCACAATGGGAGAGGAGAAAGCTTTGAAAAAATAAGTGTTCTGGGTTCTTCATCTCTGTTCCTTTGCTTTAGGATGGATTCCATGCTGAGCTGACTCTCTGGATCAACCAGAGGACACCCTGATCAGAAAGAGACGAGGAAACAAGAGCTGCAGGTTAGCGTATTGAAGGACGCACTTAAGTCTGAAAATTTCCATTCAAGTTCTTGCAGTTCAACACCTTTTGACTTCCTTCTTCACAGACAAGAGCACGTCACAGATTGAACAATGGCTTTGATGGTGGTGAAGTTTGATCTGAAAAAGCGAGTGAAGCTCGCTCAGACTGTCTGGTTTATGTACTGGTTTGCTGTTCTGGCCGGCATCCTTGTGCTCAGCATGGGCCTGTTCTTCAAGATCGAGCTACGAAAGCGCTCAGAACTCATGGATGAAAACGAGAGCCACCTCTTGCCCAACTTGCTTATACTCATGGGTCTCATAGCTTGCGGCATCAACGCCTTTGGAGGCAAAGTCTGCTATGACTCTCTGGATCCTACAAAGTTTGCAAAGTGGAAGCCCATGTTGAAGAGCTTCTTGGTGTTCTGCGTGCTGTTCCATGCCCTGCTACTTGTCACCGCCCTGCTGTGTTTCATCATGAGGATCCCTTTGCAGTTCACCCTGGCTGAGGGCCTGAGAAACGGCATGAGGTACTACAAGGACACAGACACGCCGGGACGCTGCTATATGAAGAGGACCCTGGACATGATGCAGATGGAGTTTCGCTGCTGCGGAAATGACAACTTCAGAGATTGGTTTGAGATTCAGTGGGTCAGCAACCGCTACCTCGACTTCAGTGCTAAGGAAGTCAAAGAGTAAGTCACAAAGATTGAAATCTAAATCCATTTTGCAAGTCTTTGAGAGCTGAACATTAATGTGTGACATGGTGGTAAAATAGACCTTTTTCAGTCTTAGTGAGCAAGTTGGAAGTAGGGTCCTTTGGGTGTCATTTCAGTAGAACTGGGTATAAGTGGATTTGTGGTGAAGGTGGGTCGGAGGAGGTGCATCATTCACTTTTGTTCACTCAGGATTGCCGTCAAAGGAGCAGTGACAGCTACAGAGAGAGAGAGAGAGTGCACTGTGACCTCTGGAGGTTACGCTGCAGTTTAACGAATGAGCTGAGAGAGGAAGGGTCTCTGACAAAAGATACCCCGTTGTGTCGATACTTTTGGGTAAATAAATGTGAAGAGGACAATTTTGAAGTCTGAGACATAATTAGTGTTTAATCTCTGGGATTACATGTCCTTCAAGTGTCTTGTCCAATCTGCAGGGGACCTGGCAGCTGTCCAGGACTTCAGCACTTCTCAGCAGCTTTGTCATGTAGCTAGAAATGTTAACATCACCATAAAGCAGAAATGACAAAACGGGTACATAAAACTCCAAAATGACCACCTTGATGTTGAAGAGCATCAAAGTGGGCGGAGATTTATGACAAATGCCAAAGATGTTGTGATGCCATTACGGGCCTGTGCTGTCTTTGAATGATCCTCACTTAAATATAGATAAATGTCATCTTAAACATCAGTGTCATGCTTTGAAATAACATGCTTAGTGAAGAGAACTGCCTCAGAATATGAAAGTGTTTCCATAATTCCCTGTATTTCTGGCCGCAGTGTAATTTAGGGCATTATAAAGGGGCTTGATTAAGTGGTGGTGTTTCTCGGAAAACATTGATGCTTTGTGATCCAATCACACTTGTTTTTCCATTGACCTACTACTATCAGTCACAGTTTAGCACCACTGCTCAGACAGAGCACTGACCCAGATATGTAATTTAGGTGGCAACATTCTACTTGGTGCAGTCTTGTTTACCTTTCTGGCTCTTAACCTTTGCAGTGTGAAGCTCTCGCCGCCCTTACAGCTGCAGGAGTAAGCTTTAACAAACAGATGGAACTAATGACAACTACTGTTTAATTCAATACTGTCATCTGTACAGATGTACAACATTTTTACCTTCACTGCTATGACACTAACTCCACATTGTGCCTCATCTTCTTAGTCGCATTGGGAGTAATGTGGACGGCCAGTACCTGATGGACGGAGTGCCGTTCAGCTGCTGTAACCCCAGCTCCCCCAGACCCTGCATCCAGTACCAGATGACCAACAACTCGGCTCACTACAGTTACGACCACTACACAGAGGAGCTCAATGTGTGGAAGCGTGGCTGCCGTGACGCCCTGCTGTCCTACTATGGAGGCATAATGAACACCATCGGCGCTCTGGTGGTGCTGGTCACAATGCTGGAGGTCAGGACTGCAGAGGAGATAGAGCACAAAGATCCAAGCATATACAAATGATGATGTTCTAATAATCCTACTTACCTTTTGCAAGACATATTATTATTTGCAAGACTATTACATTTATAGGACAAACATTCACAACTTTTCTATTAAAGAGTCCACAGGAAAAATGTCCCAAACAGGTCTAGCAACGCAAATGAAGTTTATTAATCAGTTCACGGGAATTTTAAGGTTATTAGTCGAGTGCTTTGTCCTTCTGTATGTCTGCAGATTCTCTGTAAAAAACAGAAACGGGAAGACTTTTGCCTGAAAAGTGCAGATGCCAGTGGAGCTGACTTCTCATCGGTCAGCTCCAAAGACCAGAGTAGGCGCTGCACCCAGTCCACAATAAGCTGCACCGAAGTTTCTTTCGTTAATTCACAGGGAATTTATGACAGAAATATCGGGTATAGATATGCAAATATTTGTATTAACCACACTGATGGTCAAAGAGTGCTTTAGATGACAAATTGTTCTGCATGTACTAAAAAAGTGAAGGCTCTTTATTGTTATTGTAAATTGCTGTGGCTGGTGTAGCTGATCTATATCTCTATTATATGGTCTGTGAGTGTCTGAGCTGATTTATCTGCTGATAATAAAATAAAGAGAATGCATGCAGAATTAGAAATGGCATAGGAGTTGTAGGGATAAAAATGTTTTTAACAATCTTACCTGGTATTCCAGCAATAAAGAAATCTGTTTTATGATATGAAGACCAAATGAAATCAGTTGTATATTTAGCTGAACCATAAGCTTCATATTCATATCAGATGACCAAAGAAACTAAAACAGCCAGAAGTTCACAAGGTGGTGCGACGATGTGTGGTATAGAAAAAACAAACAAACACCTATTTTAGTCGGCATTGCACTAAACCCCCTGAACGTGTTGATGATCAGGATACAGCTCTTTAAAGTGGTAGTAGGAAAAACTCAGGTGTGAAAACATACAGAGCTTTTATTCACTTGGCATGTCTGTTATTTGATTCTTCCTTTCCTTCCTATACACACTGTCCCTGCTAGCATTATCCACTTAAAGCATCTCTGTCCAAACACCTCCTTCCTCTTTATCCCTACCATTCCTCCTGCCCTACCATCAGGGTTCCTGTGCCATGTTTGGCATGTCTCCTCCACAGTCTCCTGCCAACTTCCCACCAAAAGAGTAATCCTGCAACAGCCTCGTGGCATTTTTTTTCCTATCATTAACCCCATGTCAGTGATGGTAATCATTCTATTGAATAAATTCCCACTCATTCCTACTTTAACAGCATCTCAGTCTCGTAAAGCCAGCAGACAAACCATTGTCCTCAAAACTTGACGAAGGAATTCCAGATCTGAGAGGAGTTATGCAAGTGCCTCTGCTGACATGGATAGTGGGTTCAGAGTTAGAGTAATAGGTTAATCTACAGGAGGTGACAAGGACTGACCCAGCTCTCTGAGATTTATCTCCTTAGCTGATGTTTTCATTTACAAATGCTTGTCCTTTACGCTCTAGATGAATTAGGTGACTCCTGAAAATGTTTCAAACGTTTTTTTCTTGTAAAACAAATAATAGAAAACCTGAAAAGACCTTTAAAGTTTCACTTTAAAACAATTTGATTTATCCTTTAATCTCCGTGCTCGGTTCACATTACTCTATTCAAGCACTACTGCAAAGTTCTTAGTTTAGCTATCCAAGTTTCCTAACATTAAAACATACATCAGAGTGCGTTCCTTTCCCAACAGGTTGCTGTGACCATCGGCCTGCAGTACGTCCAAAGCTCTCTGGCCACCCTGGCGAACCCAGAGGACATAGAGAGCGAGAGCGAAGGCTTTCTCCTGGAGAAGACAGTGAAGGAGACGTTCACTGACATCATGACCAAAATGAAGGCTATGGGCAAAGGTGGAAAGGTGGAGGAGGGTGGCGAGGAAGGTGTTGCAACTGTGAGCTGAGCAAAACCCACCCGTGGAAACTGTGAACACTTGCATCTGACGTGGAGAGGAAGAAGGGGGCGTGTGGTTACTGCTGTTTTCTACCTGCATCTGTTCTGTAGAAACTACCAACTCACATTCATGACAGTGACCTCATGTCAAATGGACTTTTTACAAAAAGGACCTCCTGTATAAATAATTCCATATATTCACACATAGAGAGATGACACATGACATAAATACCGGCATTTTGTTTTTTTGGTACTAAACAATCTCTCTCAAAATTCGCATTTATTCACAGTTTTTTTTTTAAAGAGCTTTAACATTTTGGTTTTTGGTGCAAATAAGTATAAATCAATCAAATGTCACATCTACTGGTAAATGTAAGCTTTTTTTTCCAGTTACAAAGTAGGTATGTAATTTTTCCTTTGTATTGTTGTCTCATAGTTTTGTGGGGATGGTGGTTGCTATGCAACTCCCCCTCTCATGGAAGCCAAAGGTGCAGATATCTACATTTTACATCCCTGGAATCACACTGTTATCTTTATGTTGACCTGTCTATAATGTTCTGGCTTGTAGTTGGTACTTTATAAAGAAAAAGAAAAACAGTAAACTCGCCCCCACCTCTCCCCCCAGTCGACTTCTCTTTATACTGGAGTCCCACTCCCCTTTGAGTCCTTGGTAAGCTCCTGAGATGTAGTGAAACTTTGAATCGAGCCAGGATGAATACATGAACGTGGCTGGAGAGAAAAACGTTGGAATCAAGAGGTGTGCCCTGGAGGGACGCGTGGGGGCGATTCCAAACATATGGAGGAAATTGGCAGCTAAATCTGGGCTCCTGACCCCTGTCCTGTAATCTTTGCTTTGGTTTCCCTTGTGCATTCAGTATCTCTTCATTGACACATAATGCATGTATGTATATGTATGTATTTATATCATAACAACGGAGTCTTTGTACATAGTGTAGAAAAAAAAATTATGTTTTTTTAAAATAATATAATTACCTAAATCTTTTATTTTAATTTATGTTAAGCTTTTTTTTCCATATCATGTTTTTGGCTTTGAGTGTTTGTGTAGAAGAAGAATGTATACATGAATAAAGGATTTTAGAGATTTGAGCCGACAGTGAAATAATGAAATTGTGCTGCGTCGACCTTGAGTTTCAGAGACCTGAGATCAAGAGTCAAGCCATACTCTGAGTGCCGCAGGGTTCCTGATTAACTCAATAGGATAAGGGTAATTATGGCATTACTGCTTTCACATGGACATGGGATGACTTTTCACATGTCCAGTGTAAGGGCATGTGTCTCTGTATATGTGTGTGTGTGTTGGGGTGAAGTTGCATCCCTAATACATTCACAAACAGTATGAATCATGGACTTTCACTTTCAAGCGACTTTTGTAAGTAAAACATATTCTTTAGTTGCTGCTTTTTTTGTTCTCAGCTATTTTTGTGCCCTTAATCTGCTCTAGAGTGAGCTTTTACTTCAGAAGACACACAAAGCAGATCTTTTGATCCCTTTAGCCTTCATATTGATAAATAATAACCAGTGAGGAACTGTTTATCCGTCCTACCGAGACACTATCCACTATCAGCATGCTTCTGAGCTGGAATCCACATGTTCAACAACTCCCACCATGATGGATGAGGAGTCATGATATCAGATGTGGCTTACGGGTGGAGGTGGTGGTGGTGAGGGCGGGGGGTATGAGGGGGCATGAAGAGTCAGCAGGAACAGTAAAGAGGCCAAATCTGCCCGGTATTTTTGTTGGACCAAAGCACATAACCAGTGCTGAGTAGATAAGAAGTCTAATCGGCTTGAGATTAGCATCAGCCCCTCAACCAGGTGAGCAGGTGAGCAGGACTCATGGTAGGGAGAGGGAGAAAACTGAACGACAAACCAGAGAGAGTCCAGATCAGAGAAGATGAAAGGAGATGAAAGTAAAATGAGGCAGCGCTTTAGAGATTTTCCACAACACATGTGAGGTGTGTATAAACAGAGATGGAACAAGTGTTCAGTTCTTTACCGCGGGTAGAAGAGTTGTCTCAAAGTAAAAGTACCCTCATCCCAAATCCTATATTTAAAAAAAAGAAAGAAGTATTACAAGAAACAAATCTGTTTCCAGTATCAAGAAAACTACTCACTGCAGCAGAACTGGTTCAGTGGAAATGCAACTCAGTAAAATACACCACTGAAAGTAATAATCCTGCATCCAAAAATTAGGCCTGTAAGTACTTCATTCATATAAATCTGATCATTGTTGCTGAAATGTTCCTGTACGATGTTTGTGCTAGTAAAATTCATTTTAAATTTTGCTCTTTTGCTTTTTTGTACTTTTATAAATTTAGTGTAATACAAAGCATCAAGGATAAAGACTAAGAGAGTCAAGAAAGAGTCAAGGGAGACCCCCTGAAATAAAAGTCCAACACTTCCTTTGTGTCAGTCTTAGTAGCAGCCAGATGCAGTTAATCAAATGTACGACATCAAATGATTGCCAGTATGTTTGAGCATTTCTATAAAATCATATTAAAGCTTTGGCAGGTTATCTGGTCCGGAGCCCTCTGGTGTGCTAACATAATGCCAAGAAGGAAAGACACTTTCCTGATCATATGAAGGCCCAACAGACCATGGCTGCTTTTAAAAAGGGCCTTGAAGCCTTTTAATGAGCTGCTTAATGTTTTATTTGTTTTGTCTTTAAATGTATGCATAGATGTATGTTTGTACATTTATATATGTATGTTTTTATGACTTTTTAAATCCTGTAGCAATTTGAGATGTGTCTTGAATGAAAAGTGCTCTGTAAATAAAAATTCTTCTTCTTCTTCTTATCATCATCATCATCATTATTATTATTATTATTATTATTATTATCATTATTATTATTATTAATAAAATAAAATAGAAAGCAACTGATGTGCTGCAATGGACCAGACTTCAAAGCAACTGAGAGCTGTGCATAACTGAACACCTGCAGATATCAATGAGCTAAAGTAAACCTGCAGAAGGGTGATTCCCAGTTCCTCTAAAATTGTGAGAAACTGATCATACAGAAAACAGATGTTTGAAATCATTGCTGCTATTTAGGTCAGAAGATGCACTTAGTTTTCACACACTGCTTCCACATTATGGCTTAGCTTTTGTTTGATAAAAAAGGACATGATGTAATACATGTGGCTTTGATGACTTTATGTTGTAATTAAGGAAAAAGACCCGTTTATGCATAGAACCTTTGAATTCCAAGAGGGTGTACTTGATTTTCCTGTGACTGCACATATTTGCCAAATTACACTTCTAAATGTATGTATGGCTTCAAGATAAAAGTGGTGGATGATGTATATAAATAAAACATCAATATTGTACCTGAGGTTCATGGAGGATATGTCTCCATCCAGTACTGTAAATTGTCCTCTATATTAACTCTACTGCCCTCCTTTGGTGACTGCAGGTAAAAGATTTGGAGGAAGGAAATCATACTGACTGCTGATCAAATCCATTACAGATGTCCAGCTGTAATCACATATGTAGTAAGTTTTCCAGCTGATTTATTTTCTACTATGTGACTCTAAAATCTGCTTTAAGATTCCCCAAATGTTTTCATTGTTGATTTCAGACAGCTTGTATGTTATGTCTCTTCAAATAGGATTTATTTATCCTCCAGAGGTCCTGACATTTCTTTCTGACTTGCACCAGCTACTGTCTGAACAGCTGTAGTTACATTAAAAAGCCACCAGGAGGTGTGTTTTCATCATAATGTACAAGAGCTGTTCCTCTCACTGCAAAACCTTGAAGAAAAGTATTACTCAGGCGTATTAATACAATAAATAAATCAAATTCAAAGAAATCCCATTCATATATATATGATGACCATCATTCACACAACCATCCATCATGGAGAAGATTTTCCTGATTAATCATTTGACAGATTATTCTGAGCAAACTATATATACATTTAACTGAAAATATTTCAGAATGTGTCTCAAGATGCCTCACTGAGTGAAATAACTTATATTCCAAATGAATGAATTCATACATATAAATGTGTATTACACCCAGCATATGATACAATAGATAGGCTGAAACATTTAGCAATATGAGGAGCCCCAAAATTGTAGTTGTTTTTATTGGAGATTGTTCAAAGTAAATTTATGGTCATTTAGTTTGAAAGTGTCAAAAAGAAGGGAAGGAGAAATTGATGATTATTCAATAATGAGACATTTTTGCACAGGTTTCTGAGAATCCAATGTACTGTGTGCAGAAACAATGATCCAAAACCTTCAGATGTGCAACAAAATATACTGGATCAGCTGAAACGAGAAAATGGTTCTCATTTTTAGATTAATTCAGTCTGAGTGGAAATTCCTTGAAAATGTTTTTCTGTTGATTGAATTGTTGGTTAACTGCTCTTAAATAAAAGTGAAAAGTTTGCAGAGCCCAAAAGGGCACATGCATGTTATTTGGTGATCCAAGCATTAATGCATAGATCCAAAAGATTTAGCCAGCGACAGATCTGCTAAAATTTTCAATTCAAGCTACATGAAGTGCTGAAATAAAACAATTGTCAAAGCGGTCAGTAGTTTTATTTGCCAAATTATTCAACTCTGTATGGGTAAGAAGCTGTTTTAGATGACTGTACCACCCAGAATGTGACTATGGTGAACATTAGTTATGTATAAAAGAGTGACATTAATGAATATGCAACCTTTGAGACTTTTATTAATTTATTCAAAGGGATAATGAAGGTGCAAGGTGTGAAGTGATGAACGGCAGGTGCTCAAGCCGGCTGACTTTGAGGTTTCAGGCAGAGGTTGGGGTCGCTGCTGACACACCTCGCTTTACACTTCACAGTGGGCTGAATGAACATGGCAGACAGAAAGAAAAGCAGAGGCAGAAGCTGAGAGGGGAAGAGAGGCCCGTGACTGGTAGATGTGTGGCCTGCTCAGAGGGGCATTGTTGGAGCTATGAGAGGACAATGCACTGCCCCCGCCCTGAATACTCGCCATACCAGCTGACCAGCCATAACCAACACTGCTGCCCCGTTACAATTCCTGCTGCTCTGACAAACACACTCACACACACACAGCCTCAATCATAAGTTTAGTCTTACAATGCAACAACACACTCTGCATCTAACAGTGGACAAGGGACTGAAACCAGGTGGGAGGTCAGCATCTGACAAAGGGCTTTGAGCCAAGGCATGCATGGGCACACATATTGTCTGGGCTGTGTGTGTGTGTGTGTGTGTGTGTGTGTGTGTGTGTGTGTGTGTGTGTGTGTGTGTGTGTGTGTGTGTGT
>JBAMYA010000011.1:8324696-8360522 GCA_037176975.1 Arrhamphus sclerolepis | reverse complement strand
AGTACTTCGCGTACGATGATCAAGGTTCACTAAGGATGTATTATATAAATCCTATTAGTATATTTAAATGTAGTACAGTATTGCCCATAAAGTTAGAATAATTTTTCTTTCAGAGAACCTGTCTGATCAGGAATAAACCAAGTAGTCACAATCACAAAAATGTAAAATGTGTCACAAATGACTCATGAAAATAACCAAGCATATCTTTTAATGCTGTGACCACAGTGAATGGAGTGATGGAGTTACCTCCTTTCCTAAAATAAAGGATGGTGCAGTGTTTTCTATGCTAAAGGACGTATAAAAAAGAAGTCTGAAACTCTTTTCCTGAAGATTTTAGAGAACTTTGAGCTCTTGTATCAGCGCTATCACTCAGATACATTCAGGTCAGTTTACTCAGTTAGGAACCTTCTCAAGAAAAAAAAACAAACAAAAAAAAACAGTATTCCACTCGGACCCCATGAGTTCACACCCAGCGCTGGAATGTATCTCAACATCTGTCTTGAGTGATCACTTGCGATCGGATCTCATTCCGTTGCATTGAAGGGAAAAAAAGAAAAGAAAAGACAGACTACTTCATTTTGCACAGACTGAACGACAAGTGAACAATGTTCTGCTTAAAAGATTGTTGTGTTTTTTTGACAGGAAGCAAATTAATTGACTAGGTCCATCAGACTGAACAGATTTATGTTCACGGTGGTAAAACAATGTGGACGTGTGTAGCCTAGACCACCTTCAAAGGTGGTCTGATCAGCCAGATTTTAGTCTGCCCCGCACTTAAACCTGTACTTACAGTTTCCCACTTATAAACTGAGTTAACTGAATTCCCTTTGGCATGCTTTTGAAAGTTTTTATTTTATTTTATTTTTTTGAATTGAATTGAATAATGTAGTTTCCTACAGACGCATGTGAATGTCAAGTATGAACAGTGTATGCGATTGCATCATCTTCTTGTGCTAAGCACCTCACGGGCTTCTTTGATTCATTTTTAACACACAGCAAATGACGATAATTAGCTCCTTTACTCAGAGGTGTGATTAAAACTTAATTGCGCCTCTTAATCTGACATTATTCAAATCAAATAACTTGAAGTTTCATTTTTGCCTGATGAAGGGTCACCACACTTGGGACAGAAACGAATTTCTCACAGATCCATTCAGATGTTGTTGAAGTGTCACACTCCAAACCCTAAGCATCAGTTTTATATTCTAGTAGTTTTGTAGCTCTGGAAATGGTGACTTTCTAAACAACATGTAGTTTTAGTTATTATAGATTTTTTCTGAGTTTGATCAGTCTACATGTAACTGATTTATTGACAGATCAAACACTGCCGACATCGACTTAGCATGGTTAAAAATCTTTTTACCTCCCAGACTTTCCTTTTCTGATGACCTCCAAAATAGAAAGTGTTGCAAAAAGCTGCTAATGCCATCTCAGATATTTGGAGCACAAAAGATGCAGCCGCAAGAGTAACGATGTGTGCCTATTCTGTTACTGTAACGACAGAGACCGACAATTACCATCAATAACAGTGTTTGTGACTCACTTAAAAATGATTTGATCATTATTGTCGCTAGTGATTGAACATCTGAGGTGTAATTTGGCACAAGTTTTGATGACGTGACAGAGATAAAGAGTGGAATAGATAAGGTGAAGAGCGGTGTGACATGGAGGGGAGATTTGGGGAGATATTAAACAAAGAATCAGAGTTCACAACCTTCAATAAAACACAACACCAATCTTGTGTAACCACTTAGGAACAGCACGGTCGTTTCACGAGTTCGATACGCTTCAGAAACTGTGTTAGACAACCTTGAGCCTTGTGTGTGTCTGTTTGTGTGCAGTTTGAGAGCGATCCAAAAACTGAGCCAAGCAAGAAGAAAAGTGAAATCCTGTTCCCTTTCTGCTGCAAAGGACCAGAGTTTGTGCGCTGCATTCAAATCAAGCTGTTAAAATCTTTGTGCGTTTTCAGGAGGAGATGAACCGAGGGAAGCCCAACTGGGAGCACCTCAACGAGGACCTCCACGTCCTGATCACAGTGGAGGACACGCACAACCGCGCCAAGATCAAACTCCAGCGGGCCATCAACGAGGTCAAGAAACTTCTCGTGCCCGCTGTGAGTATCAGTCATGCAGCGTAGATTTTTATTTGCTGTATTGGTGGAAGAACTGTTGGTGGCTGGATGAGTGTTCACTGTGTTGGTATGCATGGAAGGGGGAAGGGGATTGTCAGCCCAAGAAGTGTGTGCGTTTCTGCCTTTCTTGTGTGTCTCAGTGTGTATGAGAGAGTATGTGTAAGGGGTTAGGGTAATTAGGGAACACGCATAAAGGGGTTTCCATGGTAACCCCGGGTTGTTTGAAAGGCCGAGGGAATGAATGGAGAGTCTGTTCACTCGTTCTCCCCACTCGATCACTCCTTTCACTCGTTCACAACTCACTTTATTCCCAACTAGCAGCTACAGTATTCCTTATGCTTTTTTTTTTTTTTTTTTGGTGCAAACAAAAGAACATTTTGATTGCACTCCTCTGCATTTCTCGCATTCCCTAGCCCACCTACTTCCCCCCCCCCCCCCCCCCTGCAGGGACACGTACATTCATGTATGTTCACACACATGACGACAAACGCCAAGCACATCAGAGCTTTATACAGGCGTGAGCACTCAGACATGGGCACACACATACCCTAAATTATACCCCTTTGACACATGCACAAAGGTACATATTTTAAAAGAACAAGTCTCCTTCCTTTTTCATCCCTGCATTATCTTCAACACTGGAAACAAACTGAAAAGACCAGCAGGGGGGGGTTCTATTGCAGCAATCAGCTGTCACTTCCAGTTCAGTCACTGCACGACCAAGTCTGAGCATTAAAAGATGTAAGAAGCGTCTATAAGCAGTTAGGAGCTGTACACCTGTTAATCTATGTTTGTCCATGTGTGTCTGTATGTGTGGAGAGCAGAGTCAATGATATGTATTAGTTTAACCCAGCTGACCTTCCTCTGCAAATGTAAATCAGTCAAGCTTTTCACCAAGCTGTAACTGGAGCTAAGAAGCTAACGTGTTTGATACTGAATATGTCTTCTGTGGTGGAGCGGTTGCATTCAAGGTCTGGTCCACTCCACTGCAGACACTGTGAGTGTTTTCAAAAGTTCAGGGGAAAAAAAAAGAGTTTGTTCTTTCTAGGGGGAGAAAAATTATGTTGGTTCATGCTCAGTTTCCGCATACTTTATAATTTGTTGACTCTTTGACACCGAGTTCATTCATTTGCTTGTGAATGACGCTCATTGCTATGTAAGCTGATTGTGCTGACCCGTTTGCATGTGCTGCCGTAGGCTGAGGGGGAGGACAACCTGAAGAAAATGCAGTTGATGGAGCTGGCCATTCTCAACGGGACCTACAGAGACGCCAATGTCAAGACGCGTAAGGATGACATCATAGTAACTTGTGGAGGAGGGTTGGTGGGTGACAAAGGAAGGGTCAAGGCACAGGACTGCACTGTATATATAAACAATGCCTCTGTTTCTCCCGTTAAATAGACTGTTTGTCCTCTCCTCTTCATCCCTGTCTATTGTATGTGCTCGTGTGTGGGTGTGTGCACACTCGCGTTATTGTATATTTGTGTGCTTTGCAGCCACGGCCGCCTTCCCTCTAGCGACCCCTCAGGCTCCTCGGATCATCACAGGCCCGACGCCCGTCCTGCCTCCGACCCTGCGTAACCCCGCCCCAGTCACCACGCCTACCATCATGCCTCTGATCCGTCAGATCCAGAGCTCCACCCTTGTGCCGGGAGCCAATCCACATCCGGCGCTGGTGCAACAAGGGCCCGAATCTGGAATCATCTACACGCCCTACGAGTATCCCTACACACTCACACCCTCCATATTGGAATACCCGATCGACTCAACTGGAGTATTAGGTACATAGAAATCAGCAGGTCATCACTGTCATACATGGTCAAAGGATGTATTATGAAAACTGGATGATGGCCACCAAAATAAGTAGTTAATGATAGAAGATAACGAGTTAGTCAGAATGTAGCTTTCATGGGATGGTTCAGCTGAAGTTGCGTTCAGCTCAGCTCATGACTGAACTCTTTGCTGAACAGAAACCTTCTGTTCTTCTTCATTTCCTCTGTTTGCTTGCAGTTTAATTATAGCTCCAAGAAAGACGCGCATTTTTCACTCCAGGTTACACTTTGAACCTTTGAATGCTCCTTGCTTGTCTTTCCTTTGATTGTCTAAGAAGTCACAGTGTCTAAACAAAGATTAAGGCTTTAATCAGTGGAAATATACAATACATGAACTGATCCAAGAACATCTAAAGCTGCAGCAACTCTGGAGCTATGTTTTAGAGTATCTTTTTTGTGCATTACTTCTTTTAGTAGAGATCTAACCAAAACAGCAATCTACAGTGGTTTATATTGTTATATAAAAACACAGATAATTACCTTTCAAGTAGAAAAAGAGGATCTGAGTGACACCAGAGCAAGAAAATTGACTTTCTACTCTGAAGTTTGTCTCATCTGACAAAATGGAGAGAACAGAAATCTTTCTACAAATTAAAGATCCCGTTTTTTTCAAGAAAAGTTGGGAAGTTTTCAAAACTAAAACCAAAGAAAAAACCCCATAAACTTATTTTTTTTAATCATGTAAATAATCATTTAATGAAAAAACTGAAATGATATTCAGTGTCTTAGAAAAATATTTAAATCAAAATCTAGAATCTGAGGATGCTAACCCTCACAGTTTTTGTAAGGTGACGTTTTTCAGCCTCTCAACCGTCCATGGTCATCGTTGTCCAGTTTTCCTCTTCATGATAGAAATTACATTTGCAACATTAGACAGATGTGGACAGCAGGCGGGCGTTTATGAAGTCATGCTTGTAAGTTGTGCAGAATGAGGTCTGGTGTTGTTCTGCTGAAATAACCACAGAACCCGGGAGAGAAAGATACGTTGCCTTGATGGTCACGAGTCTCTCCAGAATTCCAGTATACGCCTCTGCATCATCTGCACTTCCACACACCTGCAACTTACTCATGCTATGAGCACTGATGCGCCACAGACGCTGGCTTCTGCACCTCTCAGCCTGGGCGGGCTTACTCATCTTCGCGAGATAGAACCTGACACCAGACGTTTTGTTTTTTTTTCTTTTAAAGTAAGCCGAAACATGGACTTATCTGACAGCGGGACACATGTCCTCTGGCTTTCTGTCATCTGTGATGAGCTCATGCCCAGAGAACTCAACAGTATTTCAGCACAGAGCAGATTTATGGCTTCCTTCTTGCGTAATGCAGTTTCAGGTTCCTTTTTCTGGATGCAGCAGAGGACTGTGTTAAGTAGATCAGGTTCATTGATCACAGTGGCTCGATATCGGCCCCTTTTACACCCAAATACTGACACCCTCACGCTGTCCCCATTTAATCTGCCTATTCTAAGAGTTATTTATTTTAGAAAGTAAAAGTGTGACTTGCATATTCTACCAACTTTTCTGTGTTTAACAGCTTTTAGTGTATTTATATCAGTGAATTCAAAATTGGTTTATTTTCTAAATACAGTTAAATTAGTCAGGGAATCAAAATCTTCCCCTTAAACACAGATTTAAACATTTGTTACGTTTAAGGAAACTTTCCAACTTTTCTCAAAATGCCGTGCATACATTTGGAAAAAACAAAAAATGAAATAAAAAAAAATCGATTCTTCCCAGTTTAGCTGTGGTTCAAATTGGGTGCCATATCCAGCTCTTGTAATACATCCAAGTGATTCACAAATGCATGCTGAGGCTCATTGCTGGGCTAACAGTCCCTTCTCCCTGTGTTTTTACAGGTATGGCTTTCCCAACCAAAGGCTAAGCAATAGCAACCCTTCTTAGCACACACATGGACTGGCTTGCAGAGAACCACCCCCCTCCCCCCAGCCCTTTACCCCCCACATACACACCCGTGCATACTTTTCCCTAAGAGCAAACACTTGGTTGGCTTATACTTTAGGATGACAGATTCCTCGACAGTCATTCTGTAGTCAAGTGTCCATTCCTGTTAATTTCCTCTTTGTATTAGCAGACTAGTGTTGTGGTGTGACAGCTATTTAACTTTTTTTAATAATTCAGCTTCCGCTTGTAATTTTTAACACATTTTAGTAAACCCATAGATTTTTTTTAGAGCTGCTGTTTGCGATTTAACATATGGTAAAGCTTATTTTGATCACAGAGCTAGAGAGTGACTTTGCTTCCAGCTGATTTCAAATCTACTAGTGCAGCTTAGTGAGAAATTTGCGGTTTGGATTAATATTTAGAGAACAGAAGACCACAAAACAACAAGCATTCTGTCTCTTAGAAGCAAGATGCTTTTTTTTTTGTTTTTTGTTTTTTTTTGTTTTTTTTTTGTTTTGTTTTTACTTATTTTCACCCTCAGCCTTGAACACTTTGTACATTTCTGGTTTTACTGATGTTGGTGCCATAGGTGGACTGTCTGATGTCTTTCTGATGAGTAACCTTCTGTGTTCTGTTTTGGGAATGTTAATGGCTGTTAGCAGGTGCCATGACCACTAAGGTACGACGCCACGACAAGAGAATCCATCCTTACCAAAGGGTAGTGACCACAGACAGAGGTTAGTTAGCTCACCAGCCACCTGATGTGTATGTGTATATGTGCGTGTTAGCGTGTGTGCATGCAGACCAATGGACCAATTTCAATTTTCATGTGTCTGTAATACAGCATGCCTAAAAAAAAAAAAGAAATAAGTGTATCAGGCGCAAAGGTCGCAGGCTGGAGCAGCCTCGGTGTGAAATGTGAAACAGTTTTTGTTGCAGTGACAGTGAAGTAAGTGAGGAGATAGGGGAAGAACCATGTTAGGGGTGACAGCTGCAGCGGTGTTCTTTGCTCGCCTGTTAACTTAAACTGGAAGCCTAACAGGCCGGTACCCTCTCAATTAGAATGGCTCACTCCATTCATGTGACTCGGTCCTTGTGACTCGGGAGTCCTGTCTCAGAAACTTTATGTCACTGTTTATCTCCTCAGTACTGCTTTTGACCATATAAATACCGTGAGAAGTTCTATTTATACTCAACTTCATTCCACTAGATTTCCGCAGGTGTTTTTTTTCTCTCTTTCATTTTTAATTTTTTTTTTTTTTATAATGAATTAAAACCTGTGTTAAGCCCCACTTATTACATGACACTTAAAGGAAGTAAAACTGATTGTCATTTTCTAAAGGTCATTCAAGTCATCATGATCTTTAGGTTTTACTACTAAAACACAGAGTGTGATAACTACTGAAGTCTGTGTTACAAGCTCTTTTGTATGAAATACTGTTGTTTGTGGTCTTATCAGTCGCCCACTGGACTTTATCATTGGGGCTGTTTACATATTTCATTTATTTCCTAGCCAGAGTGGTGCTGTTACCATGTATTTAGCTGCAAAATAAATTTGTATATAGGGATTTTAAGGATTTAAGTGCTTATATGAAGCTTATGGAACAAGATCGCTTGGAAATACTTGTAGTTTTTTTTTTCTTTTTCTTTTTTTTTTTTAGTTTTGAAATTTTTATTTTGTTTTTATGATATGCTTTTTATAGATGAAGTGTCTCCATGTAAAACTTTATTCAAAGTGTGTAGCTACTACTGTTTTAGTCACCACGAAGGTGGCAATGAAGGCAGTGTTTTGCTCTGTGTATTTAAGATGAGGTGACCTTCTCGATTCACAGGCCCTGTGACTGTTATATGCAATAGAATGGACTAGCTAGCTACAATATATATGTGTGTGAGCGGTGATGCTCTTGTTGTACACAATGGAAAAAAAAAACACTAAAAGGCAATAAAGATGAGTATTGAAACAAGTTTCTAAAGCAAACCAAAGCCTCTAAATTCTTGTAGTTAGTCTGTCTATTGTTAAATTGTTTCTGAAGTCACTCTAAAATCATCATCTCTTAACCTCTCATCGCTGTCTTTACAGTGCCTCTTTGCTTATTGTAGTTGTCTAGGTGCTCCTCTAATACTTCATAGCGAACGAATCAAGCCATAATTAATAATCAGTTAATCACAACTGTTAATCATCAAGATTTTTACGCCCGCTGCTAAACAATAGCTCTACTTGTCAGTAAGTGAAAGTCTCTGTGAGGTCCAGACACTTTTTCTTTGGACATTAAAGGTCACTCTCTCACCCACATGAAACCATGCTGTCTCCCTCTCTGTCCATGGTTTCACTGTCTGTCTGTGCTAAACGTAGCCCAGCTAGCATGAGTAGTATCACTATAGCAGCAGTCTCACAGCAGGAGGGGCGTCTCCCAAAACCCTGCAAACTCCTTCATGAGCACAAGTGAGCATGGTTAACCAGCCATTCCTTATGTCAACGCCTGCTGGTTGATGTGAGTTCTTGTGAATGGTTATGCAGTGCTCATGTTGGAGTTCTGCATCTCTGATGTAATGCCCTTCGTGCTGTGAGGCCGCATTAGATCTGCCTTGTTGTCATCCCGACGCCACTAGCTGACACTAATCTCTCTTCTATCTTTTTTCTTTTTATGTCCCCTTTTATGTGCCCTTTTTTTGTTTCCTTTCCTCGTCTGTCCGTCTCTGTCCGTCTAACTCTAGCTGCCACGGCAACTAACCCATGACCCCCTTGACCTTCTGACCTTTCCGCCCACTGATGACCCACCCATCTCTGCCTGCTGGCGTGCTCATTGGCCCACAGCCCTGCCACTCCCCCAGCTCAGCCAACCAGAGACCAGAACATTGGGAACAACCCGGCTGCCTCTGTCTAACAAGCCAACCAGACGACGGCGATCATGGGAATAAACCTCGGGATCCCGCCTATCATCGAATCCTAACCTAAACTTTACCAAACGTGCCTTCCGTCTGAAAGTCCAAAGCCAGCTTAACGGTCTCTTTTGAACATCCAACACTCGAAATTACAGTCTGCAGCTACATTACGTTACTAGGGTCGGGCCCCAAACTGGTGAAGGGCTCCTAAATCAATCCCAGGCTGTGCGAAAATGTCTCTGAGTGGCCATGCAATGCAATAATAATGACTTTTATTAATAACAAGGTAACTATACTGATTTTCATGGTACTTATCAGCACAGAAACCCTCCATGAACACTAAACTGTAAAAGAAATGTTTTTTTCCTCAGCGAGCGCCTCTAGTATGAGAGCTTCTTTTTCGAACAAACAAATATTAATTGCAGCATAATCTGTATTATCTGTGTTAAAATGTTTGTATATTAACATGCTTTCTCGTGTCTCACTTTTAAGGTTTTGCGCTGCGTGTCCTGTTTAAAAAAAATACAAATGTGTCAGAGAGTTGCGGTATATTACTTCTTGACACATTTTAACTACTCAAAAGGTCATCACTCAGGAAAGCAAAATGCCAGCACAGAACTTTTTTCACCACAAGGCGACAGGTGCTTGGTGAGGAAAAAAAATCCAACAAACAAAAAGAAAAATGCAATCCAAAATGACAAAGTATCTTTTGGTTTTTTCTTAACAGCTAAAACCTCTGGATACTGAGTTCACACACACACACGCGCACACACACACAGGGGAGGTTGCCATCCTTTTGTTAAATCTAGAGGACTTTCACAATGACGCCTTTGCCTTTATCACACTACAGTATTGTATGAGCTTGAACAACAGTGCCTTTATTTATTGATAGCAAGGAACAATGTTAAACGTTACTCTTTTTACTGCAACATCACGGCTCTGCGCCCAGCTTGAAATTATATCATTGGGGTTCATGCTGATTTTTCTTTTTCTTTTTTGGACTGTATTCACTTTGTCAGCCTAAATCTTCATTTTATAACTTTATATTCCCTTACTCCTTCAGTGCCAAAAAAGGTGGTTCATTTTAATTGGGAGGATGATGAAGCTCCTGAAACGTCATGATTTTTCTTTGCCTTGTGAGAACAGTGTTATGTTTTTATGTTTTGTGTTTCGTTTTGTTCCTTTTTTTTCTGGTTGTGCTGGAGATGAAGTTATCCATATGTGTTTGCACATGCATCTGTTTGTTTCTGAGAGTACAGTTTTACACACACACACACACACACACACATACACACCAAGAGATGCCTTCATATAAAAGCAAAATCATGCAGTCGTAACATCTGTAACGAGTTTATAATGTATTTTTATATTCTATTTTGTACGCAGAAAATAACATTAAATGACCTTTTCAGATGAGAGCATTATGCCTTATTACAGAGAATAATTTGCTAAACAGAATTATACTTTGTGTTACCAGTAATTATTCTCAATGTCCTGACAAACTGGAGTCTCTGATGTTTTGTGTTTTAACTTGAGCCTTTGAGATGAGCATCGCTTGCCTTCTGTGCCTTTTGTATACAATGAGTGTGACGATTAACAGTGTAGAACAACATTAATCTACTCTTCAGTTCAAAGTGTAGGTTACTAACTGTTACCACTTCTGTGATTATTAACCACTTTAATGGTATCTGTCTCTGCTTTGAATTCCTACACGTGTGTCTAAAAGATGAAAAGCATAAAGAAAGATGTGTTGAACGATGTTCTTTTAACTTTATCTGAGCAGGAATAACTCTTTGTTCACTATTAAACTCTTAGTTGTAAAACTAACAAACTTTGTTGCTTGTTCTCTGTAGCACTTAATTATGCAAAACAGCTTCCTTTCTGCATACTAATCACCAAACAGTCCTTAGATACAGAGAAAGGGGGGAGAAAAAAAAAAAAAAAGAAAACTACCAGGCAGACACTTCAGCCAAAATGCAGGGAAAAGGCCACACCATGTTTTTCTCATTTCTCCTTTTCTGTGTTCTTTCTCTTGTCCTCTATCTTCCTCTGAGATACAAGTGGACATCTCACACGCACACACTGATGTGTGTGTAATAAGAGAGAAGAAAACACTCAGCTCACCATGGTTTCTCACAGGCATGCACATGTATAACAGACAAAAAAAAAAAAAAAAAAGGGGGGGGGGGGGTTGCAGGTTCGGAGGACGATATGACTGGGGAATTGAAGGGAAATTGATTGTGCAAGCTCGCCCTCAAACATCTGCAGAGTAAATATTACACAGTATCACAGTCTGTCCCTGAAATCTCAGAAAAGCTACTACTATTAACACATGTCCTGGTGATCACATATCCACCCATGTAAAATCTATTCCAACAAAAAAAATATATATATATCTGTGGTTAATGTGAGCCTTTGACACTGAAAGTTGAAAGTGAAACTTCCCTTTAAACCACTCATTTAAAGTTTCACACACACAAGCACACACAAAATAAAAGAAAAATCACATGGGCTTTTCTGTGGTGAATGCAGCAGTGGGTGGCTCATTCGTCCTCTCCCTGCCCTTCCTGCTTTCATTGTGGAGGGTTTTTTTTTTTCTTTTTTTGGGGGGTGGGGGGTGGGTGGGGGTTATTGAACTTCAGGCTTGGAGTTGAGCCTGCTCTGTGGCCTCAACCCCTACCCTCTGATCACAGACAGTGAAAAGACATAATGTGACCGCTGCTGACAATCCTGTGGACAGGAAGAAGCAGAGTGGAAGCACCGAGGGGAGACAGCAAGAGGGGGAACATATAGGAGATAGTGTGTGGACAGAAATGGGTGGGGGTGCGTGACTATTAGGATGGGTGTGTGCTCTTGTCTTTGCTTTTCCTGTTTTCACTGAAGAAATGTGCTTTTTTTTTCTTTTCTTTTCTTTTTTTTTTTAAATCCTTGTTCTACTGGAATGAAAGTCTCTTAAAGCAGCTGGTAATGTATTCTGCAGTCAGCTCTCACCATTGCCAGCAGTGGGGGCCCAGCGCTCCCAGAGTTTCCAATCAAAGTGTGTCTGTGTGCGTGGGAGATAATAAGAGAAAGTGAGAGGAGACGACCGGCTGATTTACATTGCCGTGTATGCGCGGCATTCCCATCGTAATGAAGAGCTCCAGCTTCCCTTGTCTTGGTAAATATTTAAAGACAGCGCTGTTATTGGAGTGATTTTAGCTGAATAACAGTTGAGTCCTATAAGCTAAAAGGAAATGGCCTCAAAAGTTGTATTTCAAACCCTTCTTTCTCTCTTTCTTTCCCCCTGTCCTCTTCCCATGTAAATAAGGCCAACTCCCCCTAACTCCACACACCCCTCTGAGGCAGTTTAAAGACCCAACACTGTCTCCTTGTCTCCTTGACAACCAGCTTACACTGGGGTCCTGTCGTGGCCTCTCTGTCTTTTGTGTTTGGGAGCTCAGAGAGACAGAAAGAAAGAAAGAAAAAGAGGCTGAGGGAGCGAGAGAGAGGAAGGAGAGGATGAAAAGTTGCTGAAAAAGACAACAAAGATGACATCACGGGTATGTTATCCCACAACTGAGAATTTGATTTGCAGTCCAATGATGATGATGATGGTGGTGATGATGATGATGATGATTAGCCAGAGGCACAAAATGGGTGGCAGCTCAGCCTGAGAGTGTGAGTGGACGAAGAGAGGGAGGCCCACGGCTGAATGGGGCATTGTGGGAAAGACAGTGGGCACACTGGGCAGTAACACAGAGAACACTAACTCACACATCATGCCAGAGAGTCTGAAAACACCCACACTGGGCGACAATGGCAAACTTCATCGCTCCACTTGGCCCCATCTGAATACACACATACAATGGAAGGATCCAAATAAGATGCTCTGTTATTCGTGAAATTCAACACACTGAATTCCTTCAGTGCCTCTGTCCCTTTGACCGGCAGCAGATGGCTGGGCCAGGCTGCAACAATCGTGCATGTGCGCGTGCGTGGAGTCCCATCACAGTGTTGCATCATGCCTAAAAAGGTAGGTGTCATGCCTGTCAAGACCTGTCAGGTGTCATATGGAAGCTGTTCAACCAGCTCTGCACCTCATCTTCACGTACGTCCAATAACTGCGTGTCTGGGAGCAGATTTAACTCAATCAGGAAGGCCTCGCAGCACGATATCTGCCCCTTTGAATCATGGCTCGAACCTTTCTGTGTGAAGTTTGTATGATCTCCCCAAGTCTTCATCACCTTTTCCTCCCACGGTCCAAAACAATGCATATGAGGTTGATTATCACTCCAAGTTGTCCGTAGGTGTGTCCTTTTTTTCATTCGGCCCTGTGCAGACTGGTAACCTGTCCAGAGTGTACCCCACTTTTCACCCAATGACCGATGAGACGGGCTCCCACACCCCCATTACCATTAACAAGTCTGAAGGGGAACAGAAAATGGATGGCTGGAAATAGAGCCTAATTAGATAGAAAACTGTGGTGACCCACTGTTCAACTGACCTCATCCTCACTACCAGCTCTCTGCTGCCTCCTTGTGTAAAATGTGAGGAACTGCGTCAAGAAATATTTACAATTAGCTGCATCAGGTGAGCAGGAAAACGGACCTCATTGACTGAAAATTAATGCTATTTTTTTAGTGCAATTTTAAAACTTCATGTTGAGTTTTCAGGAATAATGATAGGATTTATTTTTTTCAAAACTGCTAACAAGCAACGGCCGCAGGCTGCTTAAAACAATTAATAAATATGTGTGAGTTAATAAGAAAAAACCTCTTTTATTTGATTCATGTCACAATACACATAAAATACAGGTGTGCACAACAATCACACAGATAAATACAAAAAATTCCAATAATACTGCAAATCTTCCAACATTTTGTATTCAAACGTCTTCAACATTGTTTATGCTGAGTCATAAATTTAAACTCAAGATCTGATTTTTTTTCACTGTCTTTTTTAAAAACAATGTCGTTGAAGTGTTTGAAAAATGCTCGTGTGTTTATTATATGCATGATTTGTTTTTTAATTTCATTATCTTTTGTCATGTTCTTCTGCTGAGACGGAATAAAATATGATTTGTACAGTCCATCGTTGTTTTTCCATGTTGCTGCTTAAAACAGTTTTAAAGACACCCATAAAATCTGATTAAAAGTCAAAGTGATACATTTGATGTCACTAGTATACTTACATAATTTATCAAGTTTTTAAAGTACAAAGTTTTGTAACAAAAAATTGCTCTTTTGTTAAAATCTGTGATTTTTTTTTTGTAGAGTTAACATTGGTTTTTATAACAAACATTTGTAAGTTGGGGACAAAAAAAGTTGAAATGATACAAAATTTGCAATTTTACAACCGTTAAAAGTTGATATTTTCCAGCATTAAATCATAATTTTAAGTAAAAAGTGTCACAACATTTTGTTATTGGTGTTGGATGTTATTATTTCACAACAAAATTTACTATAACTTTAATTTGTCATTTTGGTACACATTCTTGTCTTGTTTTATCGTTTGTCTGATTTTTTTTAATTGTTTGCTTTTTTATTTCATTTAATTTTAATTAATTTCGTTTTGTTTCATTGTGTTTTATTGTTCGTCTCATTTATTTTATTTTATTTTATTTTTTGTCTGTTTTATTTTATCTGTCAGTTCTTTGCCGCTGTGGTTGACGGATGTCATTCGTCCTTGAGTTAGGTAAACAGATCCCAGATCTGCGGAAGTGTCGTAAAATGTCGTTGTGTTCATTTAAAAAATGTCTTTATTTAACATTCATGGATACGCTTTATAGGTTAAACAGCGACACCAGAAATATGTTTATGAAAGACTGGTGTATATATTCATATATTATTATTGTTATTATTATTATTTTTATTATTTTTAACCAGACTTAACGGTGGGTGTTTGCTTACGTGACGGTACTACGTCACTACGGATCGCTTTACGGTAGAGCGTGCTGCTGGAGGTCAGACTCAGAAAACTGAGGAGGTAAAAAAAACAAACAAACAACAAAACAGCAGAAAATCAATATAAAACCCTCCAGCAGTATCAAACTCGCTCTCTGAGAACATCCTCCATCGTTGGCGGTGTGGTTGGTCCTGGGCTCTGACAGCTCGGCTCCAGCAGCAGCTTCTGGACTCCAGGTGGACCTCCGGATCTTCACAGACATGGACAACAACTCTCAGGGGTCTGGGGGCCTCAAGGGGAGCCTCGGGGGTCTCTTTGGTGGCGGTGCACCTGAATACTCGAACACAGAGCTTGCCGGTGTCCCATGTAAGTGACGCTGCTGGTGTTTAGTCACCTCTTCACGTGTTTTAAAGCTGAACCGTGTACAACTGCGGTCACTTTATTAAGGTAATCATCAGACGTTTGTATGTTTTTATTAATTACAGTGACTGGAATGAGTCCTCTGTCCCCTTACCTGAACGTCGACCCTCGTTACCTTGTTCAGGTGAGCATGAGTTGGCTTACAGATGTCTTATTTACGTAACATTAGGTTGTTTTGTGTTCCGCTGGACCTGACAGTCCTTATTGTTATGTTTCAGGACACAGATGAATTCATTTTACCAACAGGGGCCAATAAAACAAGAGGAAGGTTTGAACTAGCTTTCTTCACCATTGGAGGCTCCTGTATGACAGGTAAGTTAATCCTAGTTAAACTTTACCATAGATGTTTATTAATATGTAGGTGATGACATGTAGTTGTAAAGATGAGAGGGTAGCATTTGTATTGCTTATAGCAGAACTTCAGAATAATTGGAAAGCAGAAATATATGTGTGTTTTTGTCTACATTCTACATGTTGTCCCCCACTTAGGTTAGGTAATGTTTGTAAATGACATTGTGATGTGTAGTAAGAACAGGTGGTGGGATGTCTGAAGAGGTGGAGGTATGTCCTGGAAGGAAGAGAAATGAAGATTAGCTACAGCAATACAAAATACATGTGTGTGTGAATGAGACGAACCCGACTGGAACAGTGAGACTACAGGGAACAGAGACGAAGAAGGTGGAGGATTTTAAGTACTTAGAGTCAACAGTTCAGAGTGGAGAGTGATGGAAAAAAGGCAAAGAAGTGTTTACAAGCCAGTTGGAACAGGTAGAGACGAGTGTCAGGAGTGATAAGAGTATCAGGTATCAGCAATAATGAAAGGAAAGATGTATAAGATGATGGTGAGACCAGTGACGTTAAATGGTTTAGAGACCGTGGCAGTGTGGAAAAGACAGGAGGCAGAGTTGGAGGTAACAGAGGTTAAAATGTTGAAGTTCTCTTTGGAAGTGATTAGGATGGATAGGATCAGGAATGAGTAAATCAGAGGGACAGTACATGTTGGATGTTTTGGAGAGAAAGTCAGAGAGGCCAGACTGAGATGGTTTGGACATTTAGAGAAGAGGGATATTAAATGTCCCAGTAGAAGGATGATGAGGTTGGAACTACCAGGCAGGATGCGTTGAGGAAGACCAAAGTGGAGATTTATAGATGTAGAGAAAGAGGACATGAAGGTACTTGGTGTGAGAGAAGATGATGTAGAGGATAGGGTTCGATGGAAAGGAACGATTCGCTGTGGTGACCCCTGACGGGAGCAACTGAAAAGAAAAGAAGACTGTATTTGTAAGAAATCATAATCCAAGGAAATAAACATGAGTCACATTAAATTACACACATATCAGCCGACAAGTGTACAGTGACTCAAACCGAAGCATTCTTCATTTAGTCTCAATAATGCATTGTTCAGTGTCTGAATGTTTTTATTTTTTTATTTTATTTTAATCCTGTTGGGTTTTAATTAGGTCTGGATAGTTATATGAAATGAATCATGATAGTGATCTAGAAGGAGCAAAAAATAAAACATTATTAAAATAAGCACTCATTAATTGTAATTGAGGTAACATGTTCAATTATTTGTCATATTAATATTATATCATATTGTTGAGTCCTAACCTGAGGAAGTTTGAATAGTCTGTGAACCAGATCTTATTACTAGATGCCACTCTCCAGCCGTACTAAAGCTTCTATTATTTAAAAGGTTGCAAACTCCAGCATTTATGCTTGAATATCCACCCAGTTGATAAATGATTATTAAATGAGCAGAAGTTGACCTGTTGTCTTTCTCAACTACAGGAGCTGCACTTGGAGCGGTAAATGGCCTGAGGATGGGCCTGAAGGAGACCAGCGACATGGCATGGTCCAAGCCACGTAATGTACAGTAAGTAGACAGAGTTCAGTCTGCCAGCCAGCTATGCTGCTGACATCACACTCAATAAACGTTTGCTTTTTCTCCTCAGGATTCTCAACATGGTGACCCGGCAGGGGGCTTCGTGGGCCAATTCACTGGGCTCTGTTGGTAAGATGAGAATATAACTTTCTAACAACAAACTCTGAAAACTCATAACTGAAGGAATATTTATATGAAAGGCATAATATGTCATTTCACAAAGCTGTGCAGATGTGAATGTTTAATACTGCAGCACTGTTTTGGGTTAGTTTTAGTCTGATGGAACCCCTACTTGGGGTTCACGTCAACTATACTGAAAAAACCTTTTGTCTGTATTTGTATTAATTTATGTATATTTCATTACACATTGCTGCATCGCTGTCATGTCCTATTCAGCTGCTGTTTTTTTTTTCTTTTCTTTCTCTCCATTCACTGCTATGTACCCCTAAAACAGGAGGATGCTAGCTCGTTGCAAACATTAACGAAGGTCCTTGAAGAACTGAAAGCCTGGATGGCTCTAGACTTCTTAGTTTTTCATGAAAAAATGACCAAAGTGATTGTTTTTAGTCCCGCTGTCACCAGAGGATCTTCTTCTCCTGACTTAGGCTCCCTAGGACATTATAGATTGTGATTGCAGCTAACCTGGGTTTTAGGCTGGATCAGGATTTTAGACTGGACAGTCAGATCAGTGCAGTAGTGAAAAGTAGCTTTTTTTTTTTTTTGCACATCTGGATTACTGAACTCTGCACGTTGGTGTTGGTCAGTCCGCCCTGTCTCGCACTGATTTTAACAGGAACACGGAAGAGAGAGGACATTACTCCTGTTTTTATCCTCACTGCACTGGCTGGCTGTCTATTTTAGAGTTCATTTAAAAATCCTTTCATTTGTTTTTAAATCTTTAAATGGTCTTGCCCCACCCTACCTCTCTGAGCTGCTGCTCTTGCACGCTCCTTCCTGGTCACTCAGATCAGCAGACCAGCTGCTTCTGGATGTACTGAGGACTCGGTGGAAGCTCAGGGGGGACACGGTGTTTGCTGCTGAAGCCCCCAAATCATGGAATGAGTTGCCATTAAATATAAGACAGTCTTCTTCCTTGACCATTTTTAAATCTTCTCTTAAGACCCACCTTTTCTGCCAGGCTTACTAACCCAGTATGAGGTGTCGATCTTAAGTTTTCATTATTCATTTTCATTTATTTTTAATCTCAGTTTTATTTATCTATTTTTATTCTTAAGTTATATTTTCTGTGTTTTTTGTTCTTAAATTTGTGTCTTTTAGTTGTCTGAAGTGTATTTTCGATGTTCAGCGCTTAGTTAGCGATTGCTGTTTTTAAAGTGCTTTGTAAATAAAGTTGGCTCGGCTACTTAACTGCAGTCAAGTCTGTCACAGCATCTGCTTGGTCAAATTGATTTCTGCCACATTTGGAGCCCAGATGTCTGCATTCTCATTTTCATTTATTTGATTCGTTGTTAGTTTTATAGGGACAGATGCCTTAACTTAGACAACCGAGTAACAAATGTCCAGTTTGTCCAGCATTTCCAGTGTCAATCAGGGGAGCTTTTGAAATGGAACTTGATCCAGTATTTATACGGTGCATCTTTGCGTTAAAATGTAACATTCGACAGAGAAAGAGAGATCAAGTACATGAGCTGAGTACAGCGCTACAGTAGGAAAACAGACATTGCTGTGCATTATATTATTAGAAAATGATTATGTGAATGGGTTGATTTACATGCCTGTTTTTGATGTCATTGCAGCTTTATTGTATAGTGCTTTTGGTGTGGCAATAGAGAAGGCCAGAGGAGCAGAGGATGACATCAACACAGTGGCCGCTGGCACATTAACAGGGATGCTCTTTAAGTCTGGAAGTAAGCGTCTTTTGTTTTTTCTGCATGTATAACTGATAAATGGACATGGTTACTGTCCATTATAATTTATGGTTTATCAGACATTCTCCTGGAGTTGTACGGTTCACTGTTGTTTTATCCTGCAGAATTTTGAATTACATTTTACATCCTGATATCTTGTATTTTAGATTTTTTAATTTATTTTAATTCAGATTTTTACAGACTGCTTCATTTATTCGGCAGTTCGTTTTTACAATAATATAAAACGGCTCTGTTCATACTAGTCGGCATTTGTTCCAAAAACACCATTTCAAATCTAAGTTGATCCAAATCCACACAAGTGATTCAACTCTGTGAAGATTGCAAATAATGTGGACAAAACCCCAGAGATCAAACTGAAGTCAATGAATGTTTAGCGCTTCTGTAAAAATAAATTATTTTAAATAGAAAATTCTTCATTGAAAGTAAAAATTAATTTATTTTGTTTAATCATTTTATGAAAAACCCAGTTGGTAGAAAGACATTACTGTATGATTGAAAACTCTGAGTTGTTACTGCTGTTTGAATTTAAAATGTAAACAACTATAAAGTGAAGCTTAAATGTTTCATAAAACTTCAATTTTGTCCTAATTATCAGATTCAACTTCAACCAGATTCATCTTGAAACTGCCAACGTGAAATCTACAGCTGCTTGTTGCAAATGATGAGAATAGATGATATCTGGTTACTTTTGTGAAACTGTGTTTTTGTGTGTGTGTTTTGTATTTTAACTCATTTTTGGGTTTGAAGAAAAACAAGTATCTTTGGGAAATGTATCAAAAACTGATTAACTTTCAGGACTGATTTTTATGTTTGGACACACGAGGAAATGTTTTAAAATTTGTGAACATAACCCATATTTTAGTTAACAATAAACAGACAAATGTAATAATTGATTCACTTTTTTAATTAAATCCCTGTGTGTTTTTTGTCACTGAGATTATCATCTGAGTGTTCTGTGAACTGTTACCTTATACGAGTCTGAATTAAAGTGTTTAGTACTTAACAGTTAACTGTTGATACACTGAATTTACTTCCGTTTTATGATTCTGTTTTTCTCAGGTGGATTAAAGGGGGCAGCCCGTGGAGGTCTGGCTGGTTTAGCCCTGTCTGGTGCCTACGCTCTCTATAATAACTGGGACCATCTGACCGGCTCCTCGTCATCCAGCAGGCTGTACTAAACTCTCCCACATCGCTGCTGCAACATTAGGGCCAAATATCTCGAGGACACAGCCTTTAACCACAGCTCTAAGAGGACTCTGGTCAAATGCTGTGTGCTTTTCAGGGAAGGGGGAGGAGGTGGTCTCAGTTTCCCACCACAGCCTCTGACCCACAGCCATTCTGGGAATTACAAGTCTGGAGAAAAAGTTCAGAAAATGTGGACTAAATTCCTCTGGAAATCCAGACCGCTCTCTTCATTTGTCTTTATCCTCAGAGGTGTTCTGTCTCTGATCCGGTTAGTCATGAGAACACCCTGTGAGGATCTAATTTAAAGGTTTAACATTTGTTTTATAATTGTTTATGGAAGGTTTGTTTGTCTTCTTTGATGACGATTTTAAATGCGTTAACCCACGGTATTTGGGTCAAATGAGCCAAATTGTTATCTGGTGTGAAGTTAACCAGAATTGGGTTCTGAATTTTTGGACCGAATGGCTCTTTAAAACCTGTAAACAGAGGAAAGCCTTACGGTCTGTTGACTCATGTATTTATTGGAACAGAGATCTACAGTTGTTTCTGTTTTGCATACGTCACTGTAAAGCTGCTGGAACTGATTGTACGTGTCTCTTTAAAAATCACCTGTATCATCAACTAAAATAATTAAAAAAAAAGGTAAATGTTCAAAGACTTGTCAGTTTTATTTAATGAAATAGCTTATAAAAGTTCAGTGTATACAGTGCAGCGCTCTACATCTGCTGCTCCACATTTACAAGGTGTATTTACATTGTGAAGAGCAAAAGTGAGCGGTGGCTTTGAGAAACGTTTAACAGAGCAGGACTCGTGAGTCGAGTCAGGTCAGTGCAGGAAGAAATCCCTGATACGCGTTGCCTCGATCCAGGGGATGTAAGTGGCGGTGCGGGTGAAGACGCTGGGTTTGTTCTCCACAGTGCAGCCGATGGGGCCGAAGCTCACCACGCCATGCACCTCCCAGCGGTCCCGGCCCAGCTGGCACAGCAGAGGACCACCAGAGTCGCCCTGGAGGAGGACGAACGAGGACAAGAGAGGTGGGAAGAAAAGGGCCAGGAAGTCTGCCTGACAGACACAAATCATCAGTAGTTCCCAGACTTACCTGGCATGCAGCAGGAGGATCCTCAGTGTCTCTGAAGCCGGCACAGATCATAGAGTCTCGGACACGGTCGCCCCAGAATTTCTTCTGCCGACAGGTTTTGAAGTCGATGATGGGCAGACGGGCTTGATTCAGGGCTTCAGCCAGAGAGACATTCTCCTTCCCACCTGAAATATGTTAATGGACATGTATGTGATTTGATGCTCTAAGAGTGAAGTTGGGTCCTTCCACTGCACTACCTAATGGTAGCGTAGGCTCACAAAGGTGCTAACACTGCCTTTCTTTCAGAAATGTTGATAATTCCTGCTCTGCACTCACCGCGGGTGTCTCCCCAGCCCGTGACCCAGCAGTAGTGACCCGGTCTGAGGCTGGTCTGCTTGCGCGGCAGGCAGGCGTAGCGGATGAAGTTTGAAGGGAGGATGTCTGTGCCAGCCTTCACCAGGGCGATGTCATAGTCCAGCTCACTGTGAGTGGGGTAGCGGAAGTTCTCATGCCGGTAAATCCTCTTGACAGGGAAAGTCCTCTCTGCTTTCTCAGAGCGCCTCAGCTGGTGCTTCCCCAGGACGATCCTCCAGCTCCCAGAATCCTCAGCTTTACCCCTGAGAGAGTTGTTTTTTGTTGTTGTTTTTAAAAGTGCAAGTCACAACTTGTATGTTTAGGGAACATCATAATTCTTCTAAAAGTGACACATGGAAAAGTTTTTCTTACTTCTGGAAGCAGTGAGCTGCAGTGAGGATCCAGTTCTTATGGATGAGAGTCCCTCCACAAACATGAATGTAGTGTTTGCTCCCCCTGGGACGAACCTGTGGTGACACGTGAGATGCTTTTACAACACAGTTCTGAGACAGTAACTTTGATTTTCCACGTCTCTCCTTCATGTATTTCCACAAATACACTGTCCTAATTTTCTTTTTTGCTCCAATCACACTCAAAGAGGTCTACGCATTCACACTTGGATGCTGCCCAGTACCAACTCTAGTCACATCACCACTGATGCCGTGAAGTGTTCCTGTGACATTTATCTGCTGAGAAAGGAAGAGCACTTTGTACTAAAGTGATTTAAAGAAAAAAAAAAGTTTAAATATGAAACGCATGTAAGTTGTTTCACGATAGTCAAGATTAAAGTTAAACCAACAAAATCAGCCAATCTCTCACAGATCAGCTGATTGCTGATGACATTTTCTTTACTTTTCTAGCAGATATAATTAATCTTCCAGAGAGCACTGAGAGTCTGTTTCTGAGTTCCAGAACATTCTGTTGTGTTCTCACTTACACATGCAGGAATGTGTGTGTCTGTTAGTGTGCAGTCATGTGGCCTCATGGGGACTGAATTAAATCCTGAATGTAATGGGACCAAACCCCTGTCTTGGCCACCCTGGGGTCCTGGCCGGGGTTAAGGGGTCCACAGTGAATGGGAGTTAGTGCAACATCCTTAAGAGAAAAGCCGTGCAAACCCCTCTGCGTGATCTGAGTTTATCTTCAATCCCATCTGCTTCTCATTTTCAGCAGGATACCCAGAGAGGTGCAGTACCATATGTCATGTATTTCAGAGAGGTAGTTGCTATATTTTGGCTTAACATAAATGTTTTATTGTACAGTTCTCTTGTATCTGCAATGATACACGGCTTATTAACAAAACGTATTAAAGTTCATCAAATATTTACTTGTAATACCATCAGATTTTTTTTAACCTCAAATATTCAGAATGAGACTAAGATGTAATAATCAAGCGAGCAAGATATATATTTTTTCACCAGCTGTGATAAAATGTCTTTTCTCATTTGTTTTTGAGGCACGCACTTACAAGATCAAACTCAATAGGATTTACAGATCTTTACCTGCTATTTTTAAACGTTGTAGTCTGATCCTTACTTTTTTTTTTTGTCCGGTGAATGTTAAAATTTGTTTCTTAATCCTGGAAATACTGAATCCCATTAATATAATTTACCTGCAGGGAGACCTGCCAGGGCCAGGAGTGAGGTCTGGCTTCATTCCCAGACACAATCCTCTCAGCCATGTTGGGCTTGAAGTGGGGCATGCCGCAATCCTGTGGCCAATCTAAGAGCAGAGACACACCACATAAATACACACACTTCTGTTTATTCATTTTTTTTTTATTATTTATGTATTTTTAAAGCTCATTGTGGTTGTGTCTGGAAGTGTGTGTGTGTGCGTTTGTTCTTCTTACCCAGGTGGAGGACTTTGTGCTGTGCCTGTCGTCCGTCGGCGAGTCTGTATGCAGCTGCGGGCAGCGGTGCCTTGCTCAACAGCAGCGGCAGCAACAGGAGCAGGGGCAGCGGAGGTCCTGGTACAGCCATCGTCTTTCAGAGATTCACCGGCCGGCACACATCACACGCTATTTATACCAGGTAGCGAGCACATGCAGATGCACGTACACAGCTGCACGTACGGCACAAACACAACAACACCTCCACACACAATGAGCTGCGCGACAACAAAGGCAGATCGCTGGATAGTTCTCCTGTAGCTTTGAGCTTCCACTGCAGCTGAGAAAAAGGGTTTTGGGGAGTCCCATCAGCACTTTCACTTATATGTAGTACGCTCACAGCACACTCACATGCACGCAAGGCAAAGGCAATACTGTAGTGTACACAAACAAATATCACGTCGTGTCACATGACCTGTGGCAGTGACACAGTGACCTGAACGTGACCTTCACATCTGGTCTCCAAAATCTCCATCACAGTTCATCCTGTGTAAAAATGACTCAGCGAAACTGACTTTCACAAAGATTAATTCATGTCTGCGAATGCGAGCAAGAGCAAAGACAGGAAATTAATAGTTTGAATCCAAGGAAAGACAAATATATTTATATCAATGTAGTTAAACAGGAAATCCAAATAAACACAAACCCGAAGACTCTTCAAAGTCATCATGTCATTTTATTGGTTTGTTGGTTCACTGGTCCACCAGTTTGACCAGACCTTGATGTGGAGGGGAGGTGGGAAGTATAACAGGGCCAACCACTGTCTCTGTCCCTTCAGTCACTGCGTCTCCATTACAGTGTTGGACCACAGGCCTTTGGTTGGAGATGTAGACATTCTTCAGCAGTTTTGCGATTGGAAGAATTAGATTAACATAAGAAGAGCTGAGGTGGTTTCTGTATTTCTGTCTGCTGTGATGGCGATGAAGGAGAAGAGATGACTTGAACTCGAGGGGGACACTGACAGAGTTTGCCTACATCTTGCCTACGGCATACCTGATCAGCTCTGATTTAATACCACACCCAGCCTTGCAGTGCTTTTGGGGTCATGCTTGTCTAGACCCTGTAGAAATTCCCAAAAATGGTGACAGGAAGGTGCACAGATAACAGAGGCCCCGTAAAAACTATCTCCGAATTCCTGCTAGATGAGCATTTGTTGCTTCACGCACAATACAGAAGCCAACACTCCAAGTGCCAGAAACCACCATTCCTCAAATGATGTTTTATACAACCAGAACAGATATAATCCAACTTTCCTCCAACATTCACCATGTAATCAATCCTTTTAATGCAGAAATCAAATTAAATAATTGCAAAGTGACTCTCCACACATCTGTAAAAATATAACAATAACTGCAATAGAAGCCACTAGTGAACAGAGCTTTTTTGCTATGGTGAATGAAAGAGAATGTGCCCGCTCATCTGAATGGCCGCGCTTGAATGGTCAAATCTCACCACTGTGGTTCACCAAGTTTACATACAACTCAACTTTGTGTGCATATGTGAGTGTGTGTGTGTTTTTCCTGTGATGAATGAGTTGAGTGAAGCACGGTTTCTGAAACAAAGCTTGTCCGTAGACAACATGCGGTTCTCTGAGTCACCTCCTGGGTGTGACTTTCCAGACTATTTATCATCTGTAAATGGGGCTTTTTATTTAATGTGAAGACCAAAACAAAAGGGTATTTAGTCTCAAACATTAAAAGAAGTAAAAAAAATAAATAAATAGACATTTGTATCAACAGGCTGGCAGTCTGTAGAACAACAAATATTCACTCTTGCTTTAGGTAAAAAAAAGTAAAAACTAAACATCATTGACAACAAAATTTAAATAATGAATGAAAGATATTTCAAAAGTAAATGAAATTATTTTCTTATTTACATGAAAAAACACTCTAAACTCCTCCATTCTTCATAGTCTATTCTGATACGATATAATACAGTAAAGCAGCAAAATACTAATGTATTTATTTTAAAAAAATGGACATCAATGTTCAGACGAGAAATGGCGACATTTTTTATTACCCTTTATCTCCTTACTTTACCAAAGAAGCATGGACTATTATAATGCGGAGCTTTGAGGAATTGAAATCAACTTTAAGAGGGAACTCAAACACATCGACCGCTAATAAAGCAAAGCAGGCTTGTTGGCAACGAATTGCTGATCAGGTAAATGGATCAGTGAGGTGTATGGTGTACAGGGGTCCGTTTCACAAAGTGGGTTATGTGGAAACTCCGAGTATCTTGAACCAAAACCCAGGGAAACTGAGTTTTCCATCTCACAAAGCGGGGTTACTTAACTCCGAACCAGAGGGTTCAGTTGAGCCGGTTTCACAAAGTGAGGTAACTGATACTCGGAGGCTGTTACCGCAGCAACTGACTCTCTGAACTAAAAATGGCCGGGTGCAGTTTTACTTCAACATACCCCGAGTTTCCTTCTGTCTCATTAACCATTGTATCACACAGCTGTTAGGAGTGGAAGTACTTTGCAGATAGAGACTGTACCTCACACGACTCCTACTTAGCTAATTGTAAGACAAAGTCAGAATAATTCATTCTTTTCTTAATTGGGCTAATTTACAACAGAATTTATATTGTGGACGGCCTGGACAGGGCATAAATAGTGGACATGTCCAGGCAAAAGAGGACATTTGATCACCCTAGATATACCTAGATGTAAAATTAATCAGTTTCTAAATGAGCTACCTTGACCGATTGTTAGACTATATAACCAACTGGTTCATTATTTTTATTATGCACATGGTCCAGTCTTTTTCACACTTTGCTTTCATTGCCGGTGCAAAACTGCGCCGGTGCATCTCTGTCCCTTTTGCGCTGCGTCTTGCAGAGCACAAAATGGTTTGCAAGCCCAAACCCATGCAATATGATTGAAATTTAGCATGTTTGAGCAAAGATCTTCAGCTGTACCCCTTACAATTTCTGCCCCAATATCACACGGATCATCCAGGTACGACGACATTGTCTTGGGAGAGATTGTTGGTGGAGGGGCAGTACTGATAAAGGGAGTGGTTTAACAGAAATCTCGAGTTAACCAAGCACATAACCTACTCGGACGAGAGGCCTGTATCACGAAACAGGATTAAGTTTTCCTGGGTTACTCAGACCTATCCAGTTCAACTTACCCTAACAAACCCAGTCAGGATAATCGGTATCACAATGCTGTCTATGAAGTCGGTAACTCAACCCTGGGTTATCTTATCAAGACACGTGAACGCGCACGTATAAAGGGCAGGTTCAGAAGTAGCGGACCAATCTCAATCATGAGAGTCATATGGGAAAGAGAGAGCACCTTAATTCACTTCTAAGCCATTTCACAGCGAATCATACCGATAAAATACGAAGAAGAAAAAAACAACCTACATGAGAAATCTAACACTGTTGCTGTTGCCAGAAGACGACACAGGCAGCATAAATGCATAAGTGACATATATATCTGATACTCATCACAGCCTTGAATCCTATAAAAATCAATGTGCTGTGCTAATGAATAAAATATATGATAATTAGTCACTAAGTCTTCCCCAGTCTAAATCTAATCTTCCCCAGATGCAATCCCTCAGGGGTGTCAAGGACATGGGAGCAGGTTAAAAATAAAAATAAAAACATCATTGCGTCCGCTAAGTTGGTCCTTCTAATATAACGTCAGGCTGGAATAAAGCTTTAAGCCGTGGCCACTATTAAATCATATCCATAGTGGCCTGAAGACGGATAGATACTTTATTCATCCCAGTGGGAAGTTCACAATGAATGAAATGAATAAAATCCATCCAGATATTGAGCTGTGGTAGAAAGTAGTGGGCCGATGCTTGTAAACTCAAACTATAACATTTTACAAAAGCGAAATATAACTGCAGGATCAGTAATCGAACCCACTATCTTCCGACAGGCAATGCACTGAGAGCTAAAGTCTCCTGCTGCAAATGACATGTCAAAAATGGACTTATTCTATTCTTCCATTATGGGCCGACATCTGGGCAACATTTTACCAATGAACAAATGTTCTCCATGCGACATCTTGCCGATAAAACTTTTTACGTCTGTAAGATGTATTTGTGTTGTGCAATGACCGTATATAATAATCAGCGCCATAGAGAAGAACTATTCAAATGGCACCGATAACAATGCCGTCTGGGAGAGCGCGTCATTTTCCCCAAAAAGCTGATTGGTCAGTGGGTGGTTCTTTATAAAGGATTGGAATCAATCCTGAGAGTTAACCTGCTGCGGAGCAGGTTAGTCGTTCAGCATATGTTACCCCGGTGATGTACCTCGATAAGCAATTACTCAGTTTTGTGATACAGAAAACCCAGAGTTAACCCTGAAGTTACCTCGCTGAAGCAAAATCTCGCTTCGTGATACAGGCCTCAGGTCTCCAGACGAAAAAAAAATAAAAAATGCTACGCCCCCCGTTGTCCTAGAGGTGAATTGCTTTACTCTACTCTCTGAGCAACTGAGAAATAAATCAATCAGTCAATCAATCACATTTAATTATAAAGCACATTTTAACTCAGTTGACAGTTGAATTTTTTTATTTATTTTTGTTTTTGAGAATAATTTGACTAAAATGTGTTGGTTTACAAACGTTCCGAATAAACAAGCAAATTTATGTTTTGCATTTTTGTTCCCATACTGTTCCCACACAAGAAAACAAACAAACAAAAAAAAAAAACGTACCGAACTGAGATTTTGGTTTTGTGCACCCTTAGACCCTTAGTGGGTATAAAGTGGAGGTGAGAGGACGCTGGCTCGTTTGCTGCATCTCGCGGCCACTTCTCACTCTGAAAGCATCTTTGAGTGTTCTAATAAAGTGCTATATGAATTGAATCTATGTACAAAAAAAAATAAAATAAAAAAATTCTGAATAATTACTATTTTAACTTTGTTTTGTTGTCTCGGCACAATTAATTCACACCTGTACTATTTTAAAAAGTAGTTTTAAGTACCCTACTAAATTAGGTAACTCATGGGCGAAGGACATTACGGTTACCCCTACAAATGTAGTTGGACTGAACCTTCGTAATTAAGTAAAAGTAACACAAATGTCAGGCATCAGTACGACTCTGTATTCTTTTATATTTCAGGTAACCAACACTTCTAACCCGACTGTCATAAAACCAGCTTCCCTTCCTACCTTTTGGAGAAAACAGAGAAAATGTGTGAATATTCTAACAGTGACCAGCACAGAAAATCATATCAATTCAGAAAGTTTACTACATTGTATTAAGGTGATAGTTTTTATTTGAACTGAGCACAAATCATGGCAACATGGGATTTCAGTATTTTGCTCAAGAACACATTGACATGTGAACTGGCAATTAGTCGAGCAAGCTCATAATTAAAAGATGAACCCTCTACCTCCTGAGTGAGAGCCATCCATCGCTTAATTTCTTGAAACTATCTTGAAGATGGACAAAACAAACAACTTGTTGATTGTGGCATCACACAACAGCAGATTAGTTAAATTGGAGTAATGGCTATCTAAATGCACTTTGCTCAAGGAGTGAAAAAAAGGATCAAAATGTGTGCTTCTTGCTGTCAGTAAATATGTGCACGAGAGATAATCTCATGCTTAGTGTGAGTTGGTAGCAGAAATGTTAGAAAGGACCACACAGTGGTGCCCTACGCACCAAAAAGTACAACAGAAATGCTTTTGTTCTCGACCTCTGGTCAACACATTGATTCAAGTCCTATTCTGCAGTTTTGTCAGATATCTGCTGAAAGAATGTAACTTTATGCTCCTAATTTGTTACAGCAGCTGTTTGAGACAGCCTCCAGCCCACATTTAATCATCACAGCTCATGTGAATTCCTGTCTTGATAAACTTTCTCATTAAATTTTATTTGTCACAGAATTCAATAAAAGAAACTGTTGATTGTTGAACAGTATAAGCACCAACTATTCATACAGGACTTTTAATTAATGCTGACAGAACTGCATGTACACTGAATAGGTAAAACAGGTTACTACCTCAGTTTAACTGGCAATATTCCCTCACACCTCCGTCTTTGATTAGTAATGTAGACCTTTTTTTGTTTGAGCTAGTTTAACTAACAAAGGAGATTATTCAAATGTGCCCCCCCCCCCCGCGGTGACTTTTTCTACTGCAGTTAAGTACATTTAGATTTCTACATTCAACAGCAAAGTAACAAGCTCCATCTAGTGGTGGTAGGTGGCTCTTGCAGCTAAAGACTTGGGCACCTTTCTGTGCATCAGAAAACTTAACTAGTGGTAAGTGACCATTTGACTTTTAGATTTTATTCAAGTAACAAATGGAAAGAGGCGGCATTTTTTCAGATTTATTTAACTTCAATATTGCATACATACAAAGTATTTAGAAAGCTACAAAATATCTACTATTTTCAAGAAGGCATCATAATGTGGAGCACAGACAAGACCATATGCAAACACAGAAACATAGCACAGCTTCTTTTTCTCTCTGTTGCTCCAACGTTACTGTCATGGATATGAAAAGATATCACACATCTGTACCAAGAAAAGCTAAGACATATTTTATACAAAGCACCTTTTTACAGAAAAAAAAAACAGCAAACATCTGCACACAAAGCCTAAGTGAATGAATGACAGCTACAGTATATGTGAGCTATGTCAAGAGTCACTTTAAAGCCACCATCAGAGATGGTCATAAAACAGAAAAGGTACCAGTACCTACTCTGAAAAAAAAAAAATACAAATAACAAGAGCTAAACTGCTGATATGTTTGTAGCATGATTGAACTTAGTTGTTTCTGTGTCTGTGTGTCCATTTTCCCTTAAAATGGTCCACCAGGCATTTGCACCATCAAAGGCATCAGTCCTGCTGTTTAAGTGTTAAAATGTCAAAATGTAACAGCAGTGCAGCACTGACATTACCATCTTACTGGGCCTGCAATATACAGACAATGTCATCACAAAACCAAGCATACAAGTACAATAAGAAAACAGGAACATCTCACTACATTATGGAATCAATAAATGTGAACAGATACACAGGGTAAACATAAGGGGAAATAAAAGCCTGTTACAACTCCACGATGTCCACAGGACTGTGGTAAAATACTGAACGACTGAAGTCTATCTGCATCCTCCAGAGACATTGTCTGTATTTATTTAAAAATTCTTTGATTAAAATATTTCAGATGATTATAATCTATGTAAGAAACAGTAAAATTGTAGAGTAATTATGATCCTTATAGTGGAAGTATTAGCCTTGATGCCCCTCCCCCCACCCCCTTCACACTAATGTAGCAGCTGTAGAAAAGAGAAATTTAATTTGTGTAAAGTTTTGAAACTATTTCAGATTTAACTAGAAGAGCTGTCCTAAATGTGACTTTAGAGTTTTTACTGTAGAACTACTGTTAAATAAACTTTCACTTTTCATTTTGAAAGCTTTAATAAATGATAAAGGCTTGAGTCGGTTCCTGCCTCGTCAGCATCACAGTTGCGTAATCAAAAGTAACATCATGAGAGTTTTGAGGTTTTCGCTCCGTATGAGCGTGTAATCAAGGAGAAGATGATAACTAATGCCTCCTAAACTTATACACAAACACTTGAACCTGCAAGTGTCCACGAAGCGGACAGCTTCAGTTTTTTCATGGTGACATCCTGCATGCAGTCAGTGGGTGTGCGAAAGCAAAAAAAAAAAAAGGTTTTCAAAATCTTTGACCTCAAGCAAAGAAATATCATAGATTTTCTTTAAATACATCATTATTTTAAAAATCAATTTTCATTGTAAGGAAAATTAATATATCAATCATTTATTTAACCAGTAACTATCCCGTCCTGTCAGTCAGTCCCCTGTCCTTTAAAAAGGCAATGTGGTGATTGGTTTCACTTATGTGTCCCTTTTGGTTCAGCAAGATTTCATTTGTAAATTTCTGATTCATCTTTTTGAAGCTGGAAATTGAAAACCAAAGGCACTTTCTCGCTACCAGGCAGGACATGACAAAAGATTCTCCAGATTTTTTTTTTTGGTCTTCTGCAACAGGAAAGGCAGTCGGTCTGTGTTTGTGGTACATTCTTAGAACGTCAAAACAGTGTGAGAGACAAATGACCTCCAATCACAGGTGTACTGCGTCTCAAAAAACATAATAAAAGAATGGATTTCTTGGAGTGTCCCAAGTTTTATGACGTATAGTTTCTAAGATGTGAAAATGTATCAAGGAGTACATTCTTATTCTTTGTCTCTTTTAGGAACAAAACTTGATTTTAGACCTAAAACAAAAAGGTTATGAGTGTATCTGAAGGCACTGTTCACTTCCACTTTGGCAGACTGTATTGTATACACACTGCAGACAAAAGGAGTCTTCCCATGTAGAGATCACAGTTTTAGTGGCATCTTTTGGAGTTCACGTACAGCTTTAAAATGTTTAAGGCTAGGGATCAGTATAGGCCACGTGAAGACGATGTCAGCGTGAAGGCATGATATTCTGAATCTGCTAGGGGGGCAAAGTCACAGCATACTCAACAAGGTAAGTGATTTGTAGCCCCTGTTTACTCACAAAGAGTTTCAAAAGCCATCCTGAGTGATCCATTCACAAGTGGACAGTCTTATTTACAGGTATAAACTCACACATTTGAGAATGCATTGCGGGTCGATCATTCAGGATCACTCAGGACAGATTTTAGAACCAGGTATAAACAGGGTTGTAGTGTCACGATAATTTAAACTGTGGTTCTAAAGCCACAGAGGAAAATTAAGCATCAATAAGGTGAGCAGTGGAAGGGGAGAAAAAGTGCTTTTGGACTAGATGAGCCCTATTTAGAGTCAGTTTTGTTGTACTTTCTCCTGTCTGAACCTCAAAATTCGCTTTTATCAGTTGTCACAGAGGAAATACTTGTTTGCAGCACAGAAATACTTAGCAGTAGACTTTCTACATTTAAGGAGCAGATGCAGATACAATGTTTGTTTTTCTTTTTTTTTTCACAGTGCATTCATTCTCTTGTTGGTGTCTAAGACCTGGAGTGCTTCAACGGATAAATATATGACTGAAAGCAGATTTTTTTTTTTCCTCAAAGGCTAATTTTACAATATTCACAAACACCTGCTGCTCTCAGCTACTGTGTGTATATATAGCGTTAGTTGTGTTTCTTTGGGAAATCTATTTGCTGTGGATGTCTTTATATCTACAGTATGTATTGTCACAAATTATGAAGCACAGACATACAAATCACCCTCACAAAACATACTACACAGACCACCACAGGCCATTGCATCCATTTTCTTTCTCAGTCTACACAATAAAGCAGAAAAACGCAACACACATATTTCCATTTGTCAAATTATTCTAGTTAATTCTGAAAGAACTGCCACATTTATATCCAATGCAGACCAACTCAATATATTTAAAAAGAAACATCTTATTAAAAAACAAAGAAACAACTGTACCGCAATTCACAGCTGCAGTCAAATAGCAAACATTTACATTAAACCAGACCTTAAATGACCGACTTCACCCCGATACCTTAACCAAAGAGCACTGAAGGTATGACTTTCATGTAGAGGCACTGCCACTTGCTTTGAGGTTGGTAAGTCTGAAAAAAAAAAACGGAGAGTGTATGTGGATCCGGAGACTTTCATTCCTTTACCAGTCTGTAGATATGATGCTGGGCGCCGTGCTCGCTGTTTGAAACTTCAAAGACACACGCCATACATAGCAGCGTCTCCTGGGTGTCCCTGTTTGTCACCACCTGGAAGGGAAAGCACGGTCACTTTTCTAGGGAAGCATGGTAAACGCGGCTTCATCACTTTCAAACGAAAAAGAGGAAAAGGCGGATTAAGAGTCGTAATTTAAAAAGAGGCAACCAATCACAATGTTTGGAAGATGCTTGAGTGATTTAAAAAAAAGAAGAAAAAAAAACGTTATTGTACAAACGTAGACATATCAGCTCTTGCGAGATGGAGCCTTGTCACGGACCATTTTTCCAATATCAACCACTAATTATCACTCTCATTAAGATCAGACTAGGACAACTTAATCGCAATGTCACTTAGCTGATAAAATGACAAAGACTACATTGAATTAACTCTTCTTTAGATAACATAAATTACTCATCCAACAAAAAATAATGAATGACTACGATAGACAAGAAAGGAATTATAACTTGTAATTAAATTGTTTAAAAAGGAGCTGAGATGATTTTACAGTATCTCAACCATTCAATCATCATCATCTTGGTCTGGCTTGTGCTTGAGACGTTATTGACATGATACTTAAAAGAACCTTAAGCTTACACAGACTGACAATATGTAATAGGCTATCCAGATATGAGTCCTATGAATCCTGTTTCCATCTGCTGACAACCTTAACTCTGCTACTGGAACAGAGGGTGCTGATGGACCTGGTAGTGTGTTTTGCCAAGACATCTTTTCTAGCCTGGATTCTGACTGCGCATGTCTTTGCGTGTGTGTGTGTGTGTGTAAATGGTCCTGGTGAATAAACAATACACAATAAACATCCGTTTTTCTGTTGGTCTTTAAAGTAGAAACGGTAACCAATCTCCAACCTACCCACTAATTCCTGCAAGATACAAATCTCCATGACCATATTGCAAAACAGCCTTGTTTTTATTTCACTGATCATTTGACAGCAAACGACTAAATGAGGGCAAATATTTGCAGCTATACAAGTAATTTTTGCTGTTTTATAGTTGATTCTTTGTAATTGGACTGGCAGACTTGTCAGCTGGTCTGAAGGAGGATATCATGTTGACACTTAAAGACTGTGTTATGGTTAACGACAGAGGTTCCTGTCCCTCTTTAGATCGCTGTCCTTTGAAGACAACATTCTTTTTGGAATGAGAGGAATATTGGACCAGCAAGCCATGTCCAGGCCCAACATGGAAGAAAGAAAGAAACAAAGAAAGAAACAAACAAAGAGCATAATGGAGCAAACACCGACAAGTAACAGAAAACAGAATAAGAAAGAGAGTTGGAGATGGACATCGCCCACTCAGGCTACTCCGGTGATTACCAGTAAGATGGTGAAGTTCTCCAGCACACTGTTCATCATATATTTCTCCGGCAGATGTTTGAGCTTGTGGATGAAGTTGATCATGTATTCGCACATGGGAGACCGGCTTATTCGGTAGACAAAGCGTCCATTCTCAAACCGTGCATACTCAGTCTGAAGAAAGGGATGGAATTTTTAAAGCATTAAAGGTAGTCAAAGTTAAATTCCAAAAGTTTCCAACTATATTTTTGTTTCCTCAAACTGAATAAATGAGTCCTTACCTCCACTTTTTCAACCACCTGCTTGCCAAAGGAGCAGACCTTTGTTGAACATGTTATGGTCATGTTCTCTGAACTCTCATACTGACTGGTGACTCCATAGAAAGATCCAGTATCATCTTGGATGTTGCAATTCAAATCAGCCTGAGCGGAAAAATGATGAGCAATCAGCATTTGAATTTAAGTTTTTTTTTGCTAGACAAATATTTCTGCGTTTGCACGTATGCAATAGGTTTAAATCTGGTGTCTCAGGTGAATTCCACAGTTGCTGCACCAGACATTGATGCTTTGGAATTGTAGCTAGTTGCAAATTAACATTACCCTGGCAAAATAATTTGAAATAATAATTTAATTTCTTAATGCTGCATTACCACTGTTGTTTGTTATATTTCATTTAAACAAACAAAAATGTTGCATTATTAAATTTACAATTCAAACTAATCAACAATTCTAAAATATAGTTCTGGACATGATAATAAAGCATTAAAAGCAATAAAGCAACAAACTACTATAGTTTTGAGATGTTCAGGAGAACATATTGTAGTGTGCAAAAATCTTAGGTACCCCAATTGTTGTTGGTTTAATGACATCCACATTTATTTTGCAGAGTAGAGTCATTTTGTTCTGAACATTATGTTTTATTTTGCATGCATTTTTGTTTGCATCTGATGAAGAGACTGATATTTAAACAGGTGGTCATTTAAACCTTTAGAAAATAAAATGACTCCAGGTCCGATTGAGGAAGGAGCAGTAAATACATAATACATGAACGTCTTAGAAAAATCTCCAGTTTATGACTTAAGAGCACCAGTGCGTAGGTACACAGTGGACAAATTAATTTAAAAAAAATCTTACAATGACCATCAGATGAAGGCTTGCTTAATTTAACAAGGTTGTATGGTAGCTTATAGGAGACTAATACTGCTCATTTGTGAATGTTGGACTGTTCTGTAAAAAAGATTTCTGCATGTATATTAATATAGAAAATCTCTTCAAGGCTTTTTCTTCTTTTCACCTAAATGATAAGGTTGCATCTTAGTTAGCATGCTTGGTTGGAAAATATCTGGGTGTTCTCTTTGGACACAGCGGGGCTCAATTCTCTTATCAAACATACTGTCTGTAAATTAAATCCATTCATAAATAAAGCGACAACATTCTGTGTCAATGTTTTTCTTTTCTGAAGCATCCATTCTATGCTGGGAGGTTTCTGCACCACTGACCAGTCAACAGTAAGAAAGTCATAAGTCATAGTCTGA
>JBAMYA010000011.1:8299768-8321107 GCA_037176975.1 Arrhamphus sclerolepis | reverse complement strand
GTCGATAGACCGAAAGCTTGGTGAAAAATACACTTGTTTGCATGGATTTAAGTGTGCAGAGACTTTTTTTCTTAGTTGTCTTGAGATCTCAAATTAATTATCTTGTTATCATGGGAAAACGGAGGAAAAGTAACTCGTTATCACGAGAAAACGGTGGAAATAAAATGTATGCATGTATGGCCTTTCAGGGCTTCCGTAAAAAAACAACACTTTTTTTGTCTTTTACCTTTTATGGACCAAAAACAAAATAATTTGATACCAAAGAATGCTTTCAGACTTATTGATAATTATATTGTGGGTATGCATCTTACTGGAAAACAGAGATGACATGATGTCACAATGATTTAAAAAACAAATTAGTGCTTCTTGAGTTACTGCTGTGTTGATCTGTCTGTCGATGTGCCAACAGGTGGGTACAATCAGTCAAGTCCTGTAATACCACAGTCTCCCACTAGAGGCAGACACTTTTATAAGTGTAAGGACTGACACGTGAACATTCTTGTGATGTGCTGCCACCACGTGGCCAGAAGTGGTGCAGTTACATGGAGATGAAGAAACTTTTTCATATTAAAATAACAGATTAAATTCAATTTAAAGGAATGATTGATTACTTTTGTGAAGCACTGCCTACGTCTAGCGGTTCCAACAAACAGCAAAAACTACCCAAAGTAACTTTGCACTCATGTCGTGACAACTACGTAATTGTTTTACGGCACTCTGTCAGGAATCGGCAATGATGAACCTCAGTCGCAGGGTTGTAGTGGAGATCACGGGAGAGGTGACTAAAAGCTTAAAAAAACGGTTGAAGACTAAATGAGTGACTGAGGACAAAATCGAACAAAAGTGAATATTCTACAGTGTCATAAAGACGACTTAAACTTCATGCCTATATGGAACACAGGACCAAAAATTGCAAGTTTCTTTGTGCTACTTTAAGACAAGACATCACTGATTTTTTGTGTGTTTTACATTCACATAATAAATAATTTTATTCCAATGAACTGGTATTTGCACAAAATGATGGTTTCTGTGAGGGCTGGTGCCTTTTCCCATGAACACTTTGACATTGGTCCAACTTTCACAAGATTCTGTGTTAAATGTAATCACAAACAGAACACAATGATGCAAAGCTGAAAAGTATATTCAGCTGCAAGAAGTGCAAAGGCAGTAGCTGTGGAAACCCTCCTGGGGGAGACATGAGACATTTCCTCTTTTAACAATATTGCTAAAAGTTATGTATTGTTTGGTTCAAGGACAGTTCTGCACAGCAGCAGGGCCAGTTTAGCACCTATTTTACACACAGAAACATTATGTTTGATACTCTTCCATATATATATGCTTTAACTTTTTTTTTTTTTAGATCTGCCTCCATGAGATGCTGTTTTTTTATGTGCATGTGTTTTTTATGTTGCACATCTGTTGTCAGGTACGATGTTTTAGCAATACCAAAAAAAAAAGGTTGTTCCATGACTTAAAATAACTCCATTGGGTTTTATTTACATTTTGAAAGTGTCCCACCTTTTTTTTTTTTTTTTGGTATTGATGTTGTGCTTGGACAACTGTGCTTTAATCAAAAACACCTTTAACAAACAAGTTACTACAATACCGTATTGACACTTTTACAGTATTTATGTCAACAATAACTCCTCCATCTGCTGTAAATAGAATGCATGTTTGTTTTTTTACAGCTGTATCCCCCCTCAATATAATAATTCACACCCCACCTGATAGTATGAAAATATTCCATGACTGAATTATATTAGATATTTCATAGAAAACGTTGCACTCTGAAGATAAGCAGCGTGACGATTTGAAGCTAGAACGAGAACATAAATGTGATTGATTCATTGTGTACAGAAACCAGATCTACAGCTTGTGACCCTGGTGTCTGAGCTTCTATCTAACAATAACTCCATACCTATTCCTCAATATGCACTGGGCACGACTCCTCATCTGTCCATCCGAAAGAAAGCAAGAGAGGGAAACAAGATGGAGGAGGAGAAGAGATGGACAAAGAAGAGAGAGGTGGGGAGCGTAATGTCCGGAAAAAGACAGAAGAGGACATTAAGAATGATGGAGGGGCGGGAGAGGAGAGAAACAGAGAAATAACAGAACTTTTACAACACACAAATAGGAAACATGTCACAACGTCCACCATTAAAACAGCAGCCGGGTCAAATGTGGCTTTAAGAGAATGTTTAAGAGTGGTAAAGGTAAAGAGCTACAACGATGATGCAGAGCTGAAGGCTGTGAAGGACGTTCATAGTCAAAACCTGTGAAGGCTTTCCTATTGCAAGGTAGATTAAATGTATAAAACAACGTTTTATGTCATTTCTACCTTCTTTTTTTTCCTGCTGTACTTGTGAGCTTTGGCAGCAAAACAGTTCCTGAGTTACACCTTGTAACTCAGGCTAACGACAGCTTCATACTTAATTAAACTGAGAACCTTCAGCTCTCATCCCAGTGAGGTTTGGTGAGCCAGAGAGGATTTTGGGGGACGACAGAAGGGGACATGGACGGTGAGAAGATGAGGTGCAGCTGTTTGGCAAAGCGGCTTGGAGCTGGCAGACACTAAATATGAACTCCGGTTCATGGGAAAGACTGTATAGTTTTTGACTCACACACTCACAAAAAAACCCCCAAAAAACAAGAAACATGAAACAGCATGCAGACCTCACCTCTCAGACATACATACACAGACATACACCACACACCAGCGCTTCAACTGAAGGAAAGAGGAAGTAGAGTACACAGCGAATCTGTCCTTTTTTTTTAAAAGAAAAAGTGAGGTACCACAACACCAAAGGATTAGGGATGAAGAGAAGAAGGAAGGTTCTGGATCTTCATGCCGGGCAAAGACGTCACAAAATCCTTTGGCCACTAAATACTAACTCTTTTCTCCTGTCGAGCTCAGACTTATATAAGCATGTTAACACAGCAAGCTAATGAGCCAGTAAAGCCTTCTTTTCACTCTTGACTCATGCACGTCTCACTGTCCCTCTCCTCTATCCTCAGCTCTCATCGGTCCGTGTTCGACAGGTTGCCACTCACCAGCGAAACGGCTGTCGGGAGCCTGCTCGTTATCCAACCCCAAAAAGGGCGTGTCGCAGTGGGCGACGCCCTGATTGTTATTGGCCAACTCTGGACACCTGCTCCGCCCACCTGCAAGCGAGGGCAAAGGTCAAACAAGAGCAGCCAGGCACAGCAGGAGGGGGGACAGGGAGGGGTGGGACAGGCAGGGAGGGGGTGGGGAGTGTGGCCATGCTAGAATGGCAATGATCAAATAATCTGACAATTGATAACTCTGAAACATCAGATGTAAATGGAGTCGGGTGATCACCGATGTTATCAATAGCACTTTTGGAGAACATTTGGTAAAAACGATGACTGTGTATTGACCCACATTTTGGCCTGGATATATCATTATATAATCCACAAAATCATATATTATTACTATAAAACTGAACTCCTGAAAGCACAACAACAATTATTTAACAAAGACTATAATATATTATCAATAAAGCATGGTTAAAGCATGAATACTTGATGCTTTGTCTAAAAATTCTAATCAACCCGCATTTTTTTTTTGTTTTGGTTTTGTTTTGTTTGTTATTCTATGTGTAAAGCACTAACTTCATTGTGAAAGCTGTGACGCAAATAATTTGACAGTAACTGAAGAAGATTGAAAAAGATTGCTACAAATAATTATTTTCTGTGTTTGTTTAAGGTGAAAGAAACTGACATGCTTGTACCATGGCTGCCTCGTGTCTGCGTGATTATTTGACTGCGTGACGTGATGACTGAATGAGTGGCGGTTAAGCGCAGAAACACAACCGGGGCACATTCAGAAGCTGATCGGCAGTCCGGGTGCAGGTGCACACAGGTGTGCGTGCAAACATACATCCTAAAGAGCGTGTGCTCAGTCAGTCTGTCAGGTAGCACAGGTCCGCTGGCTTCCTAAAGAAGTTGACGTTCATTCAGTAACTCATGAGTGTTTCATTCAGGCTGCGAGGTGTCATAACACACACACAAACACACACGCGTACACACACAAACTCATTTACATACATGACTCAAACTGTTGAATGGCCTCACATGTGTATTATTCCACACTTTCTTTGGCATTTCCTCATTTATACTTTCACACATGCGCACAGACACAGACACACACACACACACATTTTGGAAAAACAAACAGCATTAGGCAGTGCAGATGGAGCATGTTGAAGCTTCAGAACGCAGCAGAGCAAACAGCAGCTGCAACAGCTTCAGAAACAAGCAAACAACACACTTCATACACATACGGTGCACATACAAATATATGCGTTGTCTACATGAACAGTTATACGGAGGTGCAGGTCATGCAAATGCAGGCCAATAGCTAGGTGTGCATCAGAACCTTCAAAATAACTCAGGATGCTTCTAGTTATGAATGAAAGGACTGACACACTATATTGCCGAAGTATTCGCTCACATGCCTTGACTCGCATATGAATTTAAGTAACAACCCATTCTTAATACATAGGGTCAATATGACGTTGGTCCACCCTTTGCAGCTACAACAGCTTAAATTCTTCTGGGAAGGCTGTCCACAAAGTTTAGGAGTGTGTTTATGGGGATTTTTGACCATTCTTCCAGAACCACATTAGTGAGGTCGCACACTGATGTTGGAGGAGAAGGTCTGGCTCTTAGTCTCTGCTCTAATTCATCCCAAAAGTGTTCTATCAACTTGAGGTCAGGACTCTGTGCAGGCCAGTCCAGTTCATCCACATCAAACTCTCTCATCCAGGTTTTCATGGACCTGCTTTGTGCACTGGTGCACAGCCATGTTGGAAGAGGAAGGGGCCATCTCCAAACTGTTCTCCAACATCTCTTGGTATGCTGAAGCATTCAGAGTTCATTTCACTGGAACTAAGGGGCCAGGCAAATCCGCCCTCCAACAAAATTTACACTTTGCACAATACAGTCAGACCAGTACCATTCTCCTGGCAACCACCAAACCCAGACTAGTCCATCATATTGCCAGATGTAGAAGCACGATTCATCACTCCAGAGAAGGCGTCTCCACTGCTCTAGAGTCCAGAGGTGGCGTGCTTTACATCACTGCACTCCGACACTTTGCATTACACTTGATGATGTATGACTTAGATGCAGCTGATCGCCATGGAAACCCATTCCAAGACGCTCTCTACACACTTTTCTTGAACTATTATGAAGGCCACATGAAATTTGGAGGTCTGTAGCAATTGACTGCAAAAAGTTGGGAACCTCTGGGCACTATGGATCTCAGCAATTCAGCCACCAAGTGGTAGTCCAGGTAACCTGATGGAGCGGGGTCAGTGCACACTGTTGTTCCCAATTGCTTCAACTTTGTTATAATACCACTGACCGTCGACTGTGGAATATTTAGGAGCGAGGATATTTCACTGGACTTGTTGCACAGGTGGCATCCTATGATAGTACGACGCTGAAATTCACCGAGCTCCTGAGAGCGACCCATTGTTTCACAAATGTTTGTAGAAACAGTCTGCATGCCTAGATGCTGGATTTCATACACCTGTGGCCCTGGAAGTGATTGGAACATCTGATTTTGATTATTTGGACAGGTGAGTGAATACTTTTGGCAATATAGTGTAGAATTTTTTACAATCACTAACCATCAATGATCAAGTTTGTCAATGCTAGAAAAGGCATATTGATAAATACCGCTCAGTCTGTTTTCCTTCGCACGGTTTATGACCAGAGTATTTTTTTTTTGTGATTATAATTTAAACTACAGTCTTTCCAGGTTCATCACCGTGAAGCACACCAGGTGTTTGTTGCACAGATTCTGAATGAGAAGCCATTCACTCCAGTTCAGATGCTGCATGTTGTGGTGGTTTGGATTTTGAAAAGGACTGCCCCATCTAGAGGACAATATGTAACACAGGATGCCTTTATTCTGAAAGGCCATTTTCTAATTGACTATGAGACAATGAGATTCATGGACAGATTCATGGCATGTCAGTCCATAATATTTTCTATGAAAGTCTGAATCTCTTTGTCTTGTGATCTGAGAGAAACAAATCCAAAGGGAGATGAGAGGTCTGGTGTGAAAGATGAGGGATGGTCACCATAGTTACCTTTCCCATTAGAAGGGGACGAGCAGTCTTCTTCAGTGACATCATTTCCCTGAAGAAAACAGGGAAAAAAATGTCAGTAATTCATTCTGAAAATAAGCATGAATCAAATTGCTCATGAATGTGTTTCAGTCACCTCTGAGTCCTGCTCGTCTACAGCCACTGAGTAGTTCTGTTCCTTTGGCTCCTTAGAAAACCCCTCAATGAGAAAACGTTTTGAAAAAAAAAAAGTATTATAAGATGGCTTTTTTTGTGCAGCCATTTACTCCAATTTTTATCTGTCCATCATCCATCCATCCATCCATCCATCAACTCATACCTCATCCTGCTGCGATGGTCCTCGGCTCTGAATGGGGGCGTCCTGGTTCTCCTCACTCACATCTCCACCCTCGTCAGCCCCAGGCTCGCCTTCGGCCCCGGCCAGGTAGGACCCTGACATGGAGGACATGGTGTCAGTGCTGATGTGGGAGTGCTGCGAGTGGGACGAGGCCATGGACATCACTGACTGGGCCAGACTGCTGCTGACTGGATCTGGCAGACAGATGGAGACACACATCACAGTCCGACTCAGGCCTCAGATGGTTTTTGTGGCTGTTATTTATTTTACTTTTTTTTTGGTTGCCAAGAACATTTCCCCTTGTCAACAGCAGAAAGTCCAGATTTGTAGAAATCATTTCAAGAAGTGGCCAGAGAGCCTTTAGTTCCAGCTGGAATAACAACCTTTGTTTCTTTTTCCTGCACTGAAAATTCTTCCAGCAGATTTCCAAGAAAACCTGATCCAGTGGCACCAACATCAAACACTGAGGTAGTTCAAATTAATCATTTATTTATATTAAACTGCTTCGTGGAGCACTTTGGGCTGCTCGAATTAAGCTTTCATGACAAATTTCAGAGAGATACCGAACACCTTTCTGAGGAATATTCTTCTCCTGACTGGACACCGCAGCTTAATCTTAACTCATTCTCATTCAAGGAAGTAGGTGAAACGAGGAGAAATGAACCTCTGCAGTCTCATTTTAAAGTAAAATGAGTCGTATGAGCCTCATGCAAAAAACTGTAAGTCACAGAAGAAGCGAGAGCAGCAGCTGAACACTGCAGATAACTTCCCTCGTCCCTCAAACGTCAGAAGCCCTTGAGGTGATAATAATATAAAACGAAATATAAAAATATTATATGCAAAAACAAAAAAGAAAATATAAAATTAGCATTTAAGGAAACAAAGTCATTCATCTTAATAAATCAGTTCACTTCTGTTACTTACAATATGTTACCCACTTTACTCCATTTCCTTTTAGCAACAAAACCAGAATTACAGCCCTGAGGTTTGTATGTTTCTAGGAACCAATCAGAAGGTGGCATCCTTGTCCTTCAATCGGAAATGTGGCTGCTTCGATCTCCAACCATCACAGACCACACGCCAAAAAGTCTTTGCCTCACTTCACCAAATGTTCCTTGTGAGTGGCTTTGGATGGAAGGTTTTTGTTTTTTAAATGTAATGACTTTCCCCTGATCTCAGCGGGTCTGATGACAGAGGATGTGTCTCGTTGAACACATTATGAAACCTCTTGGCGTAAATATATGAATACTATTGTTCTTATTCATTCGTCCACTAAATTAGTAAGTTTGTGAAAAAAAAAAAAAAAGTTAAATTACGGTTAAGTGTGTGAAAATACGATATGTAATATATTTATGTCATTTTAAAATGTGTTTTATACTTGTGCTCTGTCGCAGCTTTAGCTTTGCAGTTCCTGTTTTGATGTATTTTATGAGGGTTTTTTTTTTTTTATAGCTATTATCACAACTCCCGAGGGACTGCAGTGGAAATTTGTACGTGACACATTTACAGGAATATTTATCACCATCCACCGCTCCCTGAAATTTTAAACTGCATGACTAGAATGTAATAAATGCGCACATCCTCAGGAAAGACAAAACTGGATGCTCCAATGTACACACAAACATGTACAGCTCCGCGGCTACGGAGATCTACAAAGTCACAACAGATTGAAGGTGAGCACCCAAGATAAATGTGAATTATGTTGTTGCTGCTGGCAGAGGGAAAAAAAAGTCCATAATGTGAATTGTAAAATTTAATGGTGGAAACTCGGTTTAAGGTTCAGATAGGGTTGGGTTTGTGTGTGTGTGTGTGTGTGTGTACCTTCAGGGGAAGTGATGGTGGAGGAGAGGGGCGTGCCAGCGCAGGATGACTGGTCGATGGCTCCAGACGAAGAGAGAGTCAAGTTCTCGCTGTCTGGAGTCACACCACACTGTAAAATAAAAAGAGCAGAAATAAGCTCTGTGCAATAAGCTCTTACGCAATCAAACACACAAACAAATGTGCTCCCACAGCAGCAGGGGACATCTGACACTCCGATAACGCACTTTCTATTTGTCCATATACCGCACACACACATACATACAGATACACACACATACCTCCTGCTGGTCCACTACCAGTTTGTGGCGACAGGCATCTGACTCACTGCAGGACTTCTCATCCTCCTCCTCAGGAAGCACTGAGGAATTCTGGGAAAGTGACCTAAAATAAATAAAAAGAAATGGATTTGGCTTCAGACAAAAATAACCCATGAGGGTTTGAGGCCTCCGTTTACTGCAAGGAAAGAAACAACAGAGGAAAAAAATATTCATGATAAAGAGTTTTATTTTTGTATTTGGTTTGAAATGAGGTCGGGTTCATTGTTGAAAGCTGGGGTGAAGTTATAACATCTGAACTACAATATGCTTAAAGTACTAATTTTAGACTCCTCTGCCTATTATTTTGAGTTTACATGTGAAGGTAAATTAAGCTAAATGTAGTCCTGACTGCATTTTCTCTGATATATTTTGATGGTAGATGCTGTAAACCTGAATCAAACAGACAAGCACCAAGACTGGACCCTGACGAGCAGACTCACTTCGAACCACTCTTCTTCAGCTTGAGTCCCTGACTGGAGTTGGAGTGGTCGAGGGGAGATGTGGAGCGGACCGGTACCGGGTGAGGTTCACTGCTGTATGGGGGCAGGGCTCCGGGCACCTGGCTGGGACCCGAGTGGAGAGGAGCGGGAGCCACTGAGGTGGTGTTTAGGGGACCATTGAGTGCCTCCAGAAGAGACACCGCCTCATAACCAGGGGGGATGTGCTCCGATGCCTGCAACAGGAGCACAGGGAATGTTAGTCTACTGGGACTGTTAATGATCGTCATTCCATGATCAGGTGATTTTATTCATTCATTTTTTCAGTTCAGCCTCACCGAGTGCTCCTCTGAGTCAGAGGTCTGGGAAGTGATGACGGGGTTAAAGCTGGTGGGCGACAGAGGACTGAGTTTCTTCCTCATTGCTCGGATCTGCAGCAAAGCCCTGAATGCTGAAATTAAAACAAGACGATGATTAATTATATACAGTAAATATCGCAAGTGTCCAAAGGCTTTCAAAACTCTCAAAATTCTCTTTTTTATAATGACATTATACACTCATTTGAAGGAACTTTTGCTTACAATTGCATTTTAAGTCTTCTAATGTCTTCTAATACCACTAGAGGTGCACCTCACTGTGTTGTACACCATTAACTTTGATATGCTAACTCTGTGTGGGCAGAAGTGGTATGGCTACATATAGTCCATTTAAAAGCCTTAAATACTCAGGAGGATATACAATACACTTGTTTTTCAGCTTGATTTGTTTGTGTCGTTTTAGTGCTCGTAATTTTGTCCAGCAGTGCATCTATAATGTATTGACTGAATAAAGAATCTATCTATCCGTCTATCAAAGCTGCTGTTTCTGGAATATTCATATTGTGGTGCCAAAAATAGTGTTCCAGAAAGAAATAGTATTTGAATGCTGTCAAATTTCAGATACAGTTTGCTCTTCTACAGAAGCAACTATTTTAATAGTTTAGTATCTGTTAAAAGTAACCAACCAACCAATATAACCATGTACAACAGCTTAAAAAGAAGGACAATGAAGGAAAATAATACTGTTATTAATATTTACATGTTGCACATTATTTCATTTTCAAATGATTTCAAGTTTTCCACTTTTCTTTTTATTTTAAACACAATATAATCTGTCTTCTAATGATACGCTCAATTCTACATAACGGCAAGCAAACGACAAGTTTACATTTACATCATACTATGGGGATGTCTTTTTGCAACAGGGACTAGGTGACTGCTCAAAAATGAATGTTTCAATGAAACAGTTTGAAAAATAATGACAAAACAAAAGAGGAGGTAAAGGAAAGTCTCAAAGTCCTGCAGTGTCATATCCAGAATCTGAACCTGAATCCAGCAATGAAATGGAAGCTTTTAGTATTATTAAAACAGGAAGATCAGATCTCAGACAGCACAGTAAGTTGCACAATTTCATATTTCAAAACCATTATAATTTTTTATGAATGTGTTTGCAATGCATTATACATATGACTTTCATAGAAAGTCTTTTAAAAATGTAAATGTAAAACCCTTCAAAGGAGCTTGTGTCTCCGTCAGAAGAGAAACTCACGCAGTCTGCAGATCGGGCAGCAGTTGGCCTGGTAGCGCAGCGTGTCTGCACAGGCGTTGCAGAGACACAGGTGTCTGCACGGCAGAATGAGTGTGTCGCGCACATCAGATAAACACACAACACACTCCGCACTGTTGTCACTGATCTCATCGTCAGCAACCTGCACACAAAACAACGAATACAATAGTAAGAAAAAGTAGATTTCCCAGGATCGACAATTAAACTAATTTATTTTTACGACACTGCCACATCACTGATGAATGAAGGCTGGATCACTCGTGTTCTTTGATATCTACCTTTGATTCCTGGCTGTTGTATTTGTTCTCGATCCCATAGATCTCCTGCAGCAGGTAGCTCACTCCATCCACCTGGGAAAAAAGGAACACAGCGAAGAATAGAGGCAGCTGGTGTCACACGGATGGTGTAATGTTCAACAGGGAAATTAATTTACTGTCTTTCAAAAGCATAAAAGTGTAACACAAAAGGAGGAAGGAAGGGAGGGAGGGAGGGAGGAGAAGAAAAAAAGGCATATTCACCACTTGTTTCTGCTTCAAAGGTTTCACGCAGTAGCTTCCGTCCATGTGCTGTTAAAACAACAGTTGCAGGCAGATATTATTAGTAATCCAACTCTGTAGTAGCACGTTAAGCAACAAAAAAAATTATCACGTTTAGTACAGCCATATAGAGCACTTGGGCTTTTAATTTCTTTAATATGACATTGACCTGGTGATTTAGATAAACAGGATGTTAATATGATTAATATGATTCGCTTATATTCGATGCAACTCTTTTTACATGCACCTCTTCAAATGCAAACCATAGATTTATTTGAAGATAGTGCTGAGAAAAAGAGAAAGAGACTGCTGAAAATCTATTTGAAAAGAAAATATGTGCACATATTTTAAATACAGTGCCAGCAACAGGTTTCCAAAAAAGGACTACAGATGACAGGACGAAGCTTTTTAATTATGAAGAAAAATTCTTGGTGGGCTGCCATGATTAGTTGAGATAACTGATTATGAAAATCAAACACAGGGTTTTCTGCATTGATGTGTTGTATAACATATAATAGTGACTTTCAAAAATAGCTACTGGGGTGGAGCTCATAGCATCACTCATCATGACTCCCTGTTTTTATGTTTTTTTTCCCCTGCTGTCTGTGTGTCTGTATCTGAGTGTGTTGTGTGTCTACTAACTGCCGAGCGTGCATGAATCTGTTTTTTTTTTGTTGTTGTTTGTTTTCCCACACTGTCACGTTTTTGAACGTATGGTTCGTTCGGGGTGTGGGTGGGTCATGGGTGGGTGTTGAGGAATGGCTGTTTTGTCAGTGAGCTGCGTGGTTAAGGGTCTTTGGAGTCTATTTGTGTTGGTAGAGGGTTTATTTTGTATTATAGGTTGATATCCTGATGCATACATTTCCATCTTTTGTATGTTTGTAGTCATTTAATAGTGAAGTTTGCAAATTGACCATACTTAAATTCTTCAAACTGAGAAAATAATATCGTCAAAAGGGTTAATAATTTCAGCTCCAATCTTCATAGCACTATATTTCTGCAATATTATCAAAACAAAGAAAAAGAGATTGATTGTTACCTTTTCAAATGTTGCCAGCAGTATGTGAGAGTGGCCCAAATGTTCTGCAAAGACAAAAGTCAACAGGGACATCTTTACTTATAATTCTGTAACTCACACATCAGACCAATAGTGTGATAAAACATCTCACCTTCTCCCTCATCTACAACAGCCTGCACAACCATGGGGAAGACCTCCTTGTCCATGTCAAACAGCAGCTGTGGAGATAAACATTTAAGCTGTGCAAACTGCCTTTACACTCCACAAGAACCTTAATCCTGCATTTGTCTCAATAACAATGGAAAGAAACAACCGCCCTACCTCTTCATCAGCCCATTCGCTGAGGTTGATGGTGTGCGAGGGCAGACAAAACTGCTGGCACACTCCCCTCTTGAAGTGCACCGTCTCAGACTGCAGAGAACTGTCCTGTGGCAGGTAGCTGCAGGGAACAGAGACGCAAACAAGACCTCCGTGATCTTACTGGCTTCAACAGCCAACTGTTTCTAAACGGTGTAGCTGACATGCAAGCTTAACGGGTTGTTTAAATATTGTAGTCTACAAGATTAAATATATCTCGCAGAGTAGAGTTGTATTGGAATCATTTCTTTGCATTTGTGAGGAGCACAAGCAGAATTTGCTTCCATTTACGACAGCTCTTGATCCAAGATGTAGGTTGTGAACCTGGACTACATGCATTTACTGACTCCTATGGTGCCACGTAAGGGCCAGCAGAGGCCTTTGTTTGTGTGGGGGAGAGGCTTAGAATATGAAATGAAATAAAATAAAATCGCTCTCCATTAGTTCTCCAAGTTCTCCATTTTTGAGTTGAAAAAAGACAGTTGCTTACTTGCTGATTTTAGTCTAAAATCAACATATGAACGTAATCAAGGCCCATATGAGAAAAAAAAAATCAGATTAGGATGAATTAATTCTACAGCCATGTTCCAAATTGTTGCACATTTAACTTTAATCTTAATCTTTTTAGTTGATTCTCAGGGAATTTCTAAGCAATATTATATCTAATTACTTTATAAGCTTAGAGGATAACTAACTTTTTCCATAAATGTATGTGATGCTGTCTCATTTAAATCATGTAATCATTGTTGAATTTCCCTCTGGGCATTAATAAGCATTTTTTAACTGAATTGAATTGAATTGAATTGTAAATACTTTAAATGCTGAATTTGAGGTATTAAAATCTAATTGATGCAGCACCAGTTGATTAAAAAACTCTCACTTTATCAGTTGACAAAAAAGTGCATGAGTGAACTTGAAGGAAACTGATCAAAAAGTGTCTGCTTCTCTTTTATTTAACTTTGCAGACCTTTTTACAAGTTATGGAATAAACTAAAGGAAAGTGGAAACCTTATAAAAAGCATGCATCCTCTAATTAGAAATAAACTGCTTTTCACCGAGACAGTTTGGTTTTTTTAGGTAAATAGTTCTTAGATCACAGATCTTTTATAAAACAGCGTGTTTGTCAAAACGTGGCACAAAAAACCTCAGAATGCAATCTGCAATTCACCAACTTGTCTGCAAATAGATTACACTTTCAGTGAAAATTCCCAGAAAATAATCAGCAGCTTGACAGTGAGATTTCTCGCAGATGCAACACAGCGGACATGTCTAGTGTCTTGCACGTCATTTCCACATTGAAAATCGTGTTTTCACTTACACTGGCATTCCATTGTGGAACTCCTCTATGGCCTGGTAGTAAATGGTGATGGCCACCTGTGTGTCAGCGTCAAAGGTGAACTCTACATTGTAGCAGGCCCTGTTCTTCCCTGCCGCCTCGTCGCCTGGCAACTTCAGGTCCTCGCTGCACCTGGAAAAAGACGGGAGACGTGTTCAGAAAATGCCTGCATTCATTAATGGGAAAAAGAAGAAATCCTGACATTAAATGCACCAGGGTACATAATCTGAAACATTTGGCTCATTTAAACTGTGCTGTATAATGTTTCATAGTGAAAGTATTTAGCAAATGGAAAAAAAAGCATGAATGGGTTAACGCAATGCCTTAATTTAGCTCAAAATAGCTGTTTGTGTCATTTGTGGCCTAAAAATAAGTTGAACTTCGAGCTAAACAGCTGTGTAATGATCGGTTCTGTCAGGTGTGTACCTTACGAGCCGTAGCGTGTCCTTGCGAATGTTTATAAGGCTTCGTAGCGTCTTTGCTGGTTCCTGAGGTGGAGGCGCTGGATATGGGAACTGAAGGGAAGAAGAAAAGAACAAATTATAGATGTAAAATATATGTTTTGGAATTTAGGAGTGCTTGCATTTATTTTGTCTCCACCGCCCGACATTCCTCCCTTTACCGCAGCAAATTTATGGTTGCACGATGACCGTGGTTGCTCCTAGCTTAACCTTAACACAAAAGGGCTTTGGGTTGTCAGATGGTGCTGACGAATGCTGAGCAGAAAACAAAAAAATCTGCTCTGACTGTGTCTTTCCAGGAATAAGCACTCTGGAGAGTGTTTTGTTCTGTTTTTTTTTTTGTGTGTGTGTGTTGTTGTTGTTTTTATTATCACACAAAAGAGGAACATTAAAGTAGAACATCCCAAGGTCATCAGTTCAAGTTGCTGACAGAACAGATGTATTTGCATTTGAAAAGAAAATCTCATGATTTATACAACTACTTTCTCTTGTGACTGACCTTATCTTTAGCATGAAAAAAATAAATAAATCTTTGAACTTGACTCGGTCTGTGGTTCATTTCTCCGCGACTCCTTTAATGTGTGTTTAAAGCCAAAAGTTGCTGAAAGGGTGTAAGGGGAGAGCCAAGGTGATTTGGGGGTCTTTGGTGGAGAAACATGCAGGATGTGGTCAGATACCATGATACTACAACCCTTCATCTGTGCACCCGTGTGTTTAACTGCGCTTGTGTGGCTGTGAATGCACCATATTCAGCACTATTACACATCTGGGCTCAGCAGGAGTTGAGCCTGTAAACCACACAAGCAAACATGCAGAGCAGCAGATGCTGAAAAGGGCCATTCACTGAGGCCCCACCTGCAGTACTGTAGGTCTTATAACGAAAGTCACTGAGCATCAGAGCAGCAAACAGGCTTCTACATAGCAGCGGTAGAGGGTAACTACATGTCACAGTTGGATACTGTTGTGTTGATAGGCAAAGAAGTGCCTCCCATAGCCGTAATTTAAAATAAATAAATAAATAAAATTATGGGCTAACTTTTCACTGCTTTCCTACTGGTGCATGTAAATATAGACAAATAAAACAACACACTGCACTTCCACAGCTCAGCCATGTATGTAATCACACCACAAATATATATATATTTTTTTCTTTTAAATACGCCAGAGTCTCAGCTTAGGTAGCAGGTGGTTCTAAAGCATCCAAAGGTTCCACTGACTCTAAATACTGTTATCCTGCTTCAATGGAAAACCTGTCACGATGTATTTATTAATTATCATTTGCATTTCATTACTTTTTTTTGGCTTCTTATGACTCGTCTTGTTGTTTACTATGCACCTACATGTCTACCAACATGGCATCTATGCCCCACAATGCAAATCCCAAGCTCTGATGTATAAATTTTTCTCAAGAATGCAAACAAAAATAATTAAGAAATATTGGAATTTAAGTTGATGATGGCAATATATGAATAGGTGATCACTGCGGATATTCATTCTTTTACTGTGGGGAACATTAACATGCTTTCATTATCAAGACAATCCAGTTAATATTTGGTGAGACTAGAGGTGTGAAGATTGACTTCAAACAACATTTGACACAATCAACACATCAACATTATTGTGTTTGGGTCATCGTTCTATCAACGTGTTTCAGCGTGTCAGATCTGCCCGTAGTCCTGCGTTTACAGGTTACGTTCCAACTCATGAGTAACTGTCAGTATTTTGTTGTTTCTGTTCTCCAAACTAAATCTGCTTGTGCAATTTAGGACCTTAGTTTGCTCCATCTCAGTTTTGTCTCTGCTCTCGCCATCATTCCAGTTCAGTTCAAGGTATCTTTACGTAGCGCTAATGATGGTGCACAATTTTAAAGCTTCAACTCGAAAAGTCAAAAATGTCCTCCTCATGATGGACAGACCCTCTGAGAACGATAAATACCTCAGCGGAGGTTCTACCGAGTTGCTGCAGCGATATTTCAGTCAGGGGAACAATGTGTTTTTGCCAACCAACCAGTACTTCTACCCATATTGTGGTTAAAAATCCATTTTGTATCTGCATGCTTCAGGCAGGACTTTCTCAGAAATCCCTAAATATAGCCTTGTCCAAAATCATATTTGTCAAGCAATGCAGGAGACAGCGAACACAACAACTGAGCGGTTAGATTTATAATTCCAAAGCACCATCTGCTTTGGAAACCACCACACATTATATAATGCTGGGAAAACATCAGACACACATACATGAAAAAAGAAAACCTATCACCAGCTAAATTCTGTGCCCAGAGCAGGATTATAAACACCAACATAATCGGGGGGGTGGGAGGGGGTGCACTACTAATTTTAGCCCCAGTCTAGACAGAAACAGCAGTGCAACTGAGATTAAAACGCAGGGAGAAGGAGCAGAGCCTGTCCTTTCCCTGTCACTTCATTTGACACTCCAGCTCCAGTCTGTGATTTACAGCTGTCATCAGTTTGACCTTCAAGTGCGTGACTGGGTTTGAGCAAACCCTCCGGAGGAGCTGCTGCCAGTCACCCTAGCTGTAAAATGAGCCAGTCAGATAGTCATTTTGCTTGAAATGAGTTTAACGGCATGAAATAAATTCCAATCAGCAGCGGTCTTAAAGACTGGTAATTGCTTTTACAAGAAGTCAGCAACATCTTTTGATGCTGAAGCACTCTTTATGCAATTTGTTGCGCTGCCGAACACCCGAAAAAGGAACAACAAGCGCTTTTCTTTTCCCTTCCTAAAAGAATTTTCAGAGCAGACAAATTTAAGACATTATGGTGATTTCTAGGAATTTAAGGACTCCTTTTAACATAGCAAAAAATAAAGAGAGTTTAATATATAATGAAAAACAACTACCAGTTTAAGGCTGAGAACCTTTTTTAAATTCTCTCATTTTTATAACTTATTTCATATCCTTCAAAAAGTGAAGGGGTTTGTTTCACCCAGACATTTTAGACTCATCTATAACTTTAGACTGTTTCTTAAAATACTATCACCCAAATCAGATGAAGGTAGAATAGAAGTCTAATGAAGACTGACCTATTTTAAACCTAAAGTCTTACTTTTTCCACTAACGCTTATTTGGGAACACAAACGGACACTAAAGGAGGAAAATCACAGTAACAAATTTAAACTTGGACTATGAGTGCTTTTTTTAAAAATGTTTTTGTGATTTTTAATCAAGTATTTCTTGAGGGAATAACAATATCTCAGCCATATTTACTTTACAGCTAGTTTTCAGTTCTTAATTTTAAAGACCAAACAACAGTGGGTTTTTATGGTCCAAAGAAAATGTATATATATATATAAATACACATATAACTGTAATACCAGCTAATGTTATTCAAATAACATGTATACTGGAAACAGAAAAGGATGGAGTCATTTCTCAGGCTACAGCATCTCTTTCTGCATTATCCATTCATCCATTATCTATTGAGGGATCTTCCTGTCCAGGGTAATGTAGTCTGCTGGAGCCTATCCCCGCTGTCCTCAGACAAAAGACAGGAGTTCAACCTGGACTGGGCGCCAGTCTATCACAGGGCCACACATGATCAAACAGCCACACACACTCACATTCACTCTTAGGGTCCGTTGAGCCAAACATGCATGTTTTTGGATTGTGGGAGGAAACTAGAGTACCCGGAGAAAACATGCAATCACCACGCAGAAAGGCCTCAGCCAGGATTCAAACCAGGAACCCTCTAGCTGTGAGGCAACCGCCAAGCCACTGTGCTTCAGCAAGGAAAGATAACATTTATATCTGTGAATGGAATTGCTTTATATTTATCAAAGGTTAAGTCAATAGATTACTAATAGCAGGATAGACTGACATCAGACAGTCAAATATTTTGGTGTTGGAACATTTAATATGACTAGAATGTGGCATAAGTGTGGCATAAGTTTCAAGTTCTGTTATGTTGCTTAAAGGTGAAATCTTATAAATAGGTGTGTGTGTGTGTGTGTGTGTGTGTGTGTGTGTGTGTGTGTGTGTGTGTGTGTGTGTGTGTGTGTGTGTGTGTGTGCGTGTGTGGCTATAAAAATCAGAAGAGGAGCAACAATAAATAAGACTAAAATTAAAGATTACAGGAGAAAAAAAACAATGAAATTACCCTGGTGAATCAGCAACAAAAAGAGAAGAGAAGAGAAGTCCCTGTCATGTCTGAAATGAATTTAAATCTTCATATTTGAAAAGCAAACCAGTTGTGTTTTTTGACCTTGTTCCGATCATCGAATCAATCTGACACCGTCATTGTCAGGATCAAAAACCTTTATGCAACATGTAAATCTAGATTGACTGTGTGTAGCCTGCTGCGTACGGAGACTGCTGTCCTCGTGCAACCGGCCCAGGTTCCTCTCCCAGACTCGAACCCGCGCCGGCTCACCGGAAACCACATGAAAGTCACAGCCAATGTCTTTCTTTGTGAAACCAAAGCCATTGTTTAATTGTGAGAAGACCTACCGCTACTGGTCTGCTTCCTAGAAAGTTGAGATCTGTGTTTTCTCCGAACAGGTAGCCCTCCGGATGAGTCGAGTCAAACTTCTCTCCTCCCATGATGAAGTGACTGGCGAAGTAACTCCCTAAACACAGAAGAACACAAGTAACTGAAAACACATCCAACACCCTCAGATCATCCAGAATTTACTGGAAAAATAGGAACCATTGAGCAGGCTGTGTCACCCACAGGTCGATTAGTTAGTTCAGGAGCTTATTGTTAAAACACCAATACGTGTTTTCCCCAAATTATTTTAATTTTGTCCTCAAACTGACAGATAAAACTAGAAACTGCAAGGAAAATAAATAGCATAGTTTATTTTTTCACTCTTATATTTTTATAAAACGTGCAATATAACATGTAATTGGGATGTTACCAGTCTGCAGCTCATCTACCAGTACGGCTGTTGACAACACCTAATAGGTGTTTTTGCTTTTAAATCACAGGGTTGGTGAATATCATTTCACTATAATAATGGCTGACAGTCTTTAAATACATGCTAGGCAGCCAACAAGTACCTTCTAGGAAGACATCTTGTCTGCTATCACTGGTCTGAATCACGCTGTTTTTTTTTCTTTTCACCACAGTGGTGAGGACAAAGACTTTGCATTTAAAGCAATCAATGTAGTGGGAGCACTGGTGACAAAGCTCTCCATCTTTTTCTCCTCATCACCTTCTTATTATTTACAGCAGGTGGAAGGGGCGACCTGGAGGCAGGCTTTGTCACCAGATCCCACAGACAGGAACTGGGGCTGACAGATCGGTTTCACTGGCAGCAGCCACCACCACCGCTTCAGCTTAAGGCTACGACCAGGACTGTTAAATCACTAATTCATGCCGCCTCTGTGGTGAGAGTGACACCCAACGTGACGACACTTTTCTCCACTGTCATGGCCTCTTCAGTACATAATGTCACAATAAATCAACGCTACCACATATGAGCAAAATAAAAGTACTTATATCCCCTCGTATTTGTTTTTGTTTCTCATTTTGTCTGAGATTTTATTTTGCTTTATGTCTTTGCAAGCATCAGCTTTGAGGAGGCAGAGCATTATATCTTCAAAGCAAAATGTAATTTTTGACATTAAAATAGGATTAGTGCTAAAGCCAGGCATCGAGCTGAACACGACATAGTAATCAGAAAATGTCACATGAAATGACAGATGAAAACTCAGGTGAGCCTGAGGTCCAAAGGACAGTCTGTGCGTCATGCCAGCTGTAAAAAAAAAAAAAAAAAAAGCCTTGCTGGCTAATGTTTTTTTCTGTCTACTGTGTGTCAGAAGTCAGCAGATAACTTTGGCTGAATAATAAACTATTTAGAAGACACAAAGACTGGGTAAATGATTATGAAAATCTAATCAAGTATTTCATAACAGATTGGTTTCACTTAAACCTGAAACAATTACCTAAGAATGTCTGATTTTATTTAACTTTTTGCTGGCTTATACATTTAGCCACTTTTGGCAATACTGATGCATTTATATTGTTGTTTTGTTTTTTTAATATATATAAGAGGAAAGATCATCAAGGCTCTCTTGCAGCTTAGGTATGCTCTTTTCTGAATCTTCCACTTAAAATACAGTTCTGAAATTATACTTGTCAAACGTAACACATTTCAATTTACGTGTTTGCTTTTTTTTTTTTTTTTCAAAATGCCTCAATTTGTTTCACTGAGCACCAAAACATTTTCCATCTCACTTTATCAAACTTGGATGATGTTCATCTGACAGCAGCTACAAGCAGGGCCATTTTCCTGTCTGCTGCCTGTCAGAGTTCATTTTAAAACCTTTAATCCGTCATACCCAGGCGCCATTGTGTACCTCAAGAAATAATCATCCAGACTAGACCATCAAAAGAAAATCGGGCTTTAACTTTTAATGATAGCAAAGCTTTTTTTCTCTAAATCTGTCATTTTTCAATGAATTTCATTCTGAAATTAAAATATTCATGGTAAAGATATTATTTACTTGTATAATATATGAATACAGTATACAACAGAATTAAAAAAAGCATTACACAATGATTTAAGAATAAATTAGTTGACATATTCACAAAATGGTAACACATGACAGTGTATCTTGAAGTCCTAACACTATTAATCTGTTTATTAGCAAGACATTAGCCACTTTTAAGTCATAATAACCATTTAAAATATGTTCAAATAATTCCTTCATTAAAGTTTCAATATTTTTTCCTGCTTTACTATTTTCCCAATTATGTGGACTTTTTTTTTCTCTATAAAATGTGGATAATTTAATATCATAGTCAAAAGCACAAGATGCATGCAGCAGTCCATGAGCTGAACTTATTTAAAATGACTGCCATACTGATCTTTTCACTGCCATCCTCTGGCAATCCATCATGATTTATTTATTTCTACTTTCAGCCTGATTAAATAATGATGGAACCCATTTTTTTTTTGTGTGGGGGGGGGGGGGGGGGGGGGTAAAGGGGAAACTGCTGAAGTTGAGGCAATTCCTCTCACTTGGTGAAAGC
>JBAMYA010000011.1:8246127-8290265 GCA_037176975.1 Arrhamphus sclerolepis | reverse complement strand
TGACACATCAGACATAACGCCACACAAATTATTCAATACTGTTCTAATTTCTTTCAATTTATCAGTTGTTTCTCTCTGATTTTCCAGAACAGCATTCCTCAGCTTCTGTCCTCATTCACACGTTTCATGCGCTTGGAGCGTGGTCTCCATGGTTACTGTTGACTGTTGAATAACATTGATTGGCTGCCACATTTAAAAACACATTGACATTCACGAGTTGCTTTGCATCAACCATTTATGGTTGAATGTAGGCGTGTAGAGGGCAGGACAGGAGGAGGAGGAGGAACCTTGTCTGCAAATGTTGAAGTGTAGCTGTGATTTATCAAGGAGAAATTGCTTGCTAGTGTGCGTACATAGAGTTTTGTAAATCGGGATTTTTCTTGGCGTACGCAATTTTTGGCTTTTGGCCGTACGCACACTTTTAGTATATATCCTACGCTATGTTTAGTAAATGAGACCGCAGGGGTCTAACGTGGCATACGTACAAAACGTGGCTTGAAACCTGCCTACGCCGATTACTGCGCAAAGTTTGTGATTTACAAAAAACAAACTTGACATGAGAATGTGCGGTCCGTCACGCAAACTCTGACCCAAGCATACGCTGGTTTTGGAGACTGGGGAAACTGGTGACACAGATGGTGAGGTGGGGAACTGAAGCTACACTGCATCATAACTCATCTCAGACACTTTGATTCCACATCAAACTGTAATCATAGATCGACTTTAGCATCAGCAGTAAAAACCAGTGTTAATTATGCTAGCACTGTTGAGACATAAGGACCTTTCAAATAGATAAAAATAAGATCTATAAACCAACTTAAACCATAAAAGTCCGCACAACGTTACATCAAAGTGTTGTACTCTCCCTGATAATCACCAGGGTAACGTGTACCGCAGATTAACACATGGATTGTAACAAGGTGTGAGGCAATCAGACTAATTGATCTATTTGTAACATTGATGTAAACATTTAAATACTGTGGTGACTCTCCTGCGTAATGCTGCGTCATGGATGCACTGGTACTGCTGGGAGACAATTGGAGGGAACGCGTTTTCACGGATCACCAGGATTACCTGGTCCATGATGACGACTGGCTAATATGCCGATTTAGACTTCCTGGAGCTTTACTGGAGATACTGACAGTACTGGAGATACTCGCCGGAACCACGACATCCCTGTTCAGATACGGAATGTGTTAACCACCCTGGGGTTCCTGGTGAATTAACAGACAGGTACATGTTACCACTGTTGACCAATAACGTTGAACGGCTGTAGTATTTAAATACACGTTGACATTCACGAGTTGTTTTGCATCGACCAATTATGGTTGAATGTGGGCGTGTACAAGGCAGGACAGGAGGCGGAGCCTTGTACGCAAACGCTGAATTGCAGCTGTGATTTATCAAGGAGAAATTGCTTGCTGGTGTGTGTATGTAGGGTTTTGTAAATCGGGATTTTTCTTGGCGTACACCGTTTTTGACCGTACGCACACTTTTAGTATAGACCTTATGCAATGTTTAGTAAATGAGACCCCTGGTGTGAACAAGTTGGAACTCCATTTAAGTATGATTTTTTTTTTTTACTCCCCTTTCTTTTATTAGGTAAATGTCATTTTTCTCAGTGTGAAACAAATTATTTTAAATGTTTAATTTTATTGGCAAAATGAAAGAACTTGAAATACTCAAAAAATGGTTAAGCACGTCACGACTGGTAATAATTAATTATCCCCTTTAATAGTCTTTAAGAAATAACACATTTATTTTTCACAATTCATGAAAGTCCCGCTACAGTAGAGCGCCACTTAATTAAAATATTATTTATTGTTACCCTCCACGGAAACTTTTAGTAAAAGGCGATAAATTTATACTATATGAAGAAAAACAAGAGTCTATCAACACAATAAAGAACCTATTCATCGCTTTTCGGGTGCAACAGGTTTAAATCTTGGTTTACAAAAAAAGGAAAGACAAAGATTTTAAAACGAAAAAGAAAATATATAATATCTATGTATACATAAATATATAATACATTTACATAACATAATGGCATACAAACCGATGAGTTTCAATTTGGATTTCTTCATTTATTGTAATTAGATAAACCCAACAATCACTGCCGCAGTGCATGATGGGATTAATCTAAAACTTCCACTTTTCAAAGCGGGTTTTAGTTATTACCTGAATTTATCGTTCAATAATAATTAATGCACCGTTTTTCAAATCTTCAAACTTCATCAAAGTATTTCTGGGGTAATGTTTATATTCACACTTTTCTCTGAGTTTCAGAAAGTATTGGCCGCCCTCTGACAAAATCCAGGGAGATAAATCCACTGAAACACGTTAACGTGTTATAGATGCAAGATTATTTAATTTGATTATTTGTTTTGAAAAGAAGGACAGGAAAAAACTAACAAATAGCTCTGAGAGCACACGAGTGATTCTGTTTTTCTACTGAGTTAGTTAAAATGGTTATTATGACATTTTTCTCTGAATCACTACTCGAATGAGTCAGCAGATGGCGCCATTTGTGAGGTAACTCGAGAGTCTCAGGTCTGTTTCTGAGGTTTGAAAGGTGGCATATGCTTTGAAATATATTAAAATGTACCGTTCGTCTCTGAATTTGATAAGAATCTTCACGTATGGAGAATAAATTACCACTTCTAACAAAGATTGCATGTACCAAAGATGACCAATTCTATTGAACAAAGATGCTGCAAGGACAAGATAATCAGTCCTCTCAAAGATTGAATACTGATAACTCAGAGGGTTAATATAAATAAAACTGACATAAAAGAGCATCCTTTGAGAGGATGTCCTCCTTAATTGTTCTGCTCCTGAATTTCACCCAGATTGTTCTTCATTATTGATCAGGTTCTTTGATTCTGTTGTTGTCTAATAGCTGAATTAAGAGTTAGTCCATTTTCTTGTTGGGTTTTTATTTGTATGGCTGCTTATGAGGACTGAAGACAATAGTGCAGTCAGTAGGAATATTTTCATCAAAATTGTCAGCATTTATTAACCATTTTTCTAAAATCACATCTCTTATGAAGATTCTTATTAAAGTCGGAGAGAAACGATATATTTTAATATATTTCAAAGCATTTGCCACCTTTCAAACCTCAGAAACACATATCAGACTCTTGAGTTACCTCGTAAATGGCGCCATCTGCTGACTCATTAGAGTAGTTATTCAGAAAATAAAACGGAGACAGAATAACTATTTTAACCAACTCAAAAGTAGGCCTATAGTAGAAAACAGAATCACTCGTGTGCTCTCACAGCAGTGTCTTATATTATCTTTGCAAAACAAATAATCAAATTAAATAATCTTGCATCGGTACCACGTTAACGAGTGTTCAGACTGTTTCAGTGGATTTATCTCCTTGGATTTTGTCAGAAGGACTTTTTGAAACTCAGAGAAAAGTGGGACTATTAACATTACACCAGGAATATTTTGGTGAAGTTTGAAGCTTTGAAAAACGGCGTATTAGATATTATTGAACGATAAATTCAGGCGATTACTAAAACCCGCTCTGAAAAGAAGTAGTTTTGGAGTAATCCCATCATGCACTGCGGCAGTAATTGTTGGGTAAGTGTAATCAAAATAAATGAAGAAACTCGCAATTTTACGTAAGTATGTTATGGTTATATATTTACGCCATTTTTCTTATCTTTCTTAAAAGCACATTATTCTTTATTTTATTTGTTTGTTTTTTTGTTTTTAAACCATGACTTAAATTTGTAGTACCAGAAATCAGATTCAGTCGTTGTCATGGAGATTTCAGTACTCTTGTTTCTCTTCATATCGTATAAATCTTTCGCCTTTTACTAAAGATTTCCGTGGAGAGGAACAACAAGAGATTATCTCAATTTTTTGATGCTCTGCTATAGTGGGGCTTTCTGAACTTGTGAAAAGTAGTTATTAACTGAACTGATACATTTATATTAAAATACATGTGATGATGCAAGCACAGGTCATTGTCCTTTTCCTTTTACATAGACTTTTCTATTGCGAGTCCTGGCGTGTTTATACATAGTAAAAGCACTTTGTTATCTTATCACACTATAATTCTGCTGAAGTAGGCGGTCACTTGCACTACTATCTAATGGTGTAAGAAAAATAAATACACACTACAGGAACTTTTGAAAAATGGCGGAGAGCGCAAGGAAAAGTTAGGGTGGCCACTACAAATCTAAACATCGACAAGATAAGAAATCCAATCGTATTCCATGGCTTATTTTTGATTATTTATGTATAAAAGCGTTGCAAGTTTGCCATGACATTCAGATATTTGTCAAAAAAAATAGTAAAAGAAACGATGCGAACGATGCTGCGAAACATGATGTACACATGCGTGGACAACGGGACTAGTTGACAATGTTAATATGCTGATACTATTGTGGATGCTGATTATCAACTCCCGCCACGAGAGCCAAGCAGCTGTGAGCATGACAGTAGTGGTGATGAGGATCACATCCCACAGCCCACTGACCACAGCAGGGGACGTAAACGGCTCCGTGGTGAAAATAATGGTTGGCTAAGACCCAGTGGACATTTGTTTATCATAAACTGTAAGGATTTCAGGGCTAAGTGAAGGATTGAGAGGAAAATATGTAGACATGGCACCATTCCTTCTTTTTTTTTCTTTTCTTTTGTAGCAAAATGCTAATTTACAACACTTGTTGACACATTCAGGGACAGATACAGGTTCAGACAATGACATTACCTGATCCCACACTCCCAGATGTCACCATCAAACTCAGTAGCATGAAGCTGATGGCTCAAATGATGACCCAGAAGAGCCTGGAACACCAGGACCTAGCCCTCAGGGACAGTCCAAAAAGGTAATTGTTCTTATTTTGGCACCCTTTGAAGGTAAATCTTCAAATTTCCTATAAATGTTCACTCAGATTCATCTATGTTATGCACCACTATAGTTCAGTGAATTGATTGCGTGGTGTAATGTGTAATTATAATTACTTCTAAATATTTAAAAAAAATAAGTGCTATAAGTGTGCAGGATGTGGAATGCGCTGGAATGCTACTCCAATGACGCCAAACCTTGCAGAATTTGAGCGTGAGCATCAAACTGAGCAGGAAAAAAAAATGCCTGGACCCCACTAGACTATTTTCAACTAAATTATTTCAGATTGCTCAAATGCAGTGTCACTGTCTAGGAATGGGGCCCTACTCAACACATCAGTAGATGAGGTTTGCCATTTTTTTGGTGCCTGTATTTTGATGTCCTGCACTCAACAAATAAGATGTACTGGTCTAAAAGCTTGAAATTCACTGCCGTCAGTGACAGTCACATGTGACAGATTTTTTTAAATTGAGGGTATCATTAAAAGTGGTAATTGATGATGATGTGCAAGAAGACGTGAGGAAAAATTACAAATTCTGGAAGGTGGTTCCTTTTCTGAATCAGATTCTGCCAGGCTGCAGGCCTCAGACACGACCTGCATGTGTATCAGTTGATGAGCAGATGATCCCTTTCACAGGAGCCTGGTCCCCCTGGCATTGTGCTGGACTTTGATCTGTATGAAGGTACAGGTACACTACAAGCACTCAAGGTGCAGAACGAATTATGAAAAAGGAGCTTTGGCCAATAGCTGGCTACTGTACCAAAAAGACCATAAAATATGTAGTGGACCAAAGAAGAACATCATGAAGTTCCTTGACTTCCGTATGGAAGTGGCTAGGACCCTCTTGGCTCAGCATCACAGTCAAGAAGATGATGCAGACCTTTCAGAGCTGTGAAAAGGAGGAAGATGATGTGAAACAAGGGAAGAGGCGTCTAGTGATGGCAGTGCCCCATGTGTCAGTCTGCAGGAAGGCTCATGCTAATGCACATCTCCCAGAGATGATCAGCCTGAAGAGTGCAGCACGCTGCAGAGCAGCAGGCTAGTTGTGTACATGTGTAAAGAAGGGGCATTCCTAGTATTTATTTTTTTATAATTGATACTTTGAATGTTTCATATTTTATTACAGGGATATGATGTCTTCCTGCAACTGGAGCATTTCAGATGAGCGATACTGTAGCTTTAACTGTTCACAATGAGAAAAATGTTTTTCTTTTGTTTTTTCCCATTTTGTCTTTTTTGCAGTATGATGTTCAAACATGTTCAAAACATGTTTGTATACGTGTTATTAATAGATGCCGTAAAAACGCAAATTCCTTGAATGTTTTATGTTTTGTTACGGTATGATGTATTACTGCAACTGCAGCATTTCAAATGAGCCATACTGTAGCTGACTGTCCAAAAGGGACAAAAATCTTATTCTAAATTTGTGTTTTCACAATGATTTTCAAAACATTTTCCAAAACATGTTTATATGTGTTATTAAATAAGCAGTCAGAAACTGCTGAGTTCAGGGTGGAAATAAAGAGTTTTGCACTTCATTACACTAAGGTAACTGTATTGTCTTTTATGGAAATTCAGTCCGACTGTGCACATATTTGAACATCATTGTATACTTACTTATCATTTTATACTTATCAGCTTCCAATAAGCCCAAATAGCAAAGAGAAATAAAAAAATCATATCACACAAGAGCTTGGGTCTCAAGAGGTTAAGCGAACATTTAAATAAACATGTACACATTTTATAATTTTTGCTTTATTGCAATGTCTTGGTTCATATTGTCAATTAAATTAAGCAGTAAGTAAGTTATTCAGTTTGCCTTATAATGGGAAAAAATACATTTAAATTAAAAAAAGAAAAGATCATACATACCAGAACACACAGAGAAAACTGTAAATACATTGATGGGTTACATCTGCAGCTCAAGACTATCTTCTGAAACTGTAGGGAAAAAAATATAAATCTTTTTTTCAGAACTGCCGCATGATACGTGACACTATTTCCTCTTCCATAATTTAAAAGTGATCACAGGAAATATGTTGGTAGACTGTCCCAAGGTGAACTGGTCCTGGTGGGAGGGGCAGATCAATGTACCTTTATGGAAAAAGAAAAATCAAGCGCTTGATGTCCCTCGCCTGGACTAGGGTTACTGGAGTCCAGTGCTGGAGCTGGGCCTGGTGGAGGGGCCTTCACCCATGGGGTCCAGCCAGGCTCAGCCTGAACCAGCTACGTGGGTTCACCTTCCTGCGGCCTCAGCACCTGCAGGAGGATCCTTCAGGTCAGGTGCTGTGTAAAAGCGTGGGCCTTGACAGGCTGACCCCTGGCGTGGAGGCTAAGAAAGTCTATTTCTACTGTTCCAATAAAATAACCAAACTTTTCAACATTTCTAAATCTCCATAGCAACAGAAAACTGGATGAATTGATCCTAATTAAACCTGCACTGCAACATTTGTATTACATTTTTATATTACTGTATATTGTATAATTTGAACATTTATTATTATTTATATTGTGGTAGCTGTCAAGACTTTCTCAATATTTCCACTAAACCTGAAAAGGAACACTGCTCTTATTTAAGATGTTTTATTAAATTGGTTTTATTGTTATTTATGTTATTGTAGTGTGTGTTTGTTTGTGTTTTTCACCAATAAATAAATCTTTAACGGTTTGTCATAAGGGAATTGTCCAGTCTGTTGTTTGTTGTTGTTTTAAATTAACATTAGGCTACTTAACATTTATTTGGATAAAATCCATCCAATCATCCTGATTTCATCACATTTAGCAGAAACTTTAATCCAAAGCGACAATACTTCTTAAGTCCATTTAAACATTCCTGTCTCACAAACTCTTTTCATCCATCCTTGAACTTCAGCTTTGTGCAATACGCTGTGACATATTAGCAGATCAATTTCTAGCAATAATATGATTTCTGTTTCAGATTAAGTTAAATTTAGGTTTAAGTGCACTCGAAAAAGTGAAATATTTTGTCAAACAATTCTTTTGTGTGTGTGTGTGTGTGCTATTTTCCATCTTCTCATACTTTGGTTTGGTAATTTTTACACTTTTTTTTTTTTTACACTTGTGCTGTAAACTCACCTCTTACCATCATTTCCATATCATATTTATTGTATTTATATTGTAGTTGATGCGATTTACTTGTTTGAATTGAACTTAATTGAATAATACTTTAGCTATTTCCAAATGGGAATTACCAACAGACCTGCATGACCCTGAATAGGAAGAAGCAGATAGATAATTGGAATGTGCAACTATTGTTTTTTATGTAGTGAGAATAATTAGTTGGTTGTTTTTTTTTAATTAAAAATGACGTTAAAATGAAAGAAACGTAGTAAGAAATTGTCAGTGTGATTGAATTCTCTCCATAGACAACATGAACAGAAACAGTTCAAAGTATGAGATGCAGAGGTGCTCAAAACAGTCACATGTCCAGGATTACATCATCTTTTGTTAAAAAGCACCACTACTCCACTTCTGATTGTCTGTCTTTCTAGACTTTGAAACATGCTCCTACAAGAGGTGCTAGGCTGTTGTGGCTGTGTATGGTTCTTCCACATGCTAATAGGCTAATTGTTAAATTACTTAATTTAAATTGTTAAATGATCAGTTTGACTTCTTTCTTTAGACTTTAACCATCCAGTCCACCAAACAAAAACAGACATAGTCAACAGCAAAAAAAAGATTTCCAAGCCTTGTTTTCCAGTGAGGGAGTTACTACCCCACACCATCACTCTACCTCCACCAAGAGATGTTACTCTATTGGTGCATGAGTAACAAAAGCATTATTTGTGTCTGATCCACACTTTGACTTGACAAAATGCCTTAGAGATTATCTGAACTCATCACTGAACATAATTTCTTTCCACAGGTCAGAACCTGCAGGTACCAGAAGCTCAAATCAAGAATGAAATGCAAAATAAATAAATAAAATAAGGACATTTGGCAAATTTTTCATGAGCCTAACCTACTCTGCTGCTCATCCCACAAAATATGTGTTCCTTAAAAGGGTGGCACCATTTAAAAGTGGAAATAAAGGGAATAAACAAGCTTTCCAAATGTCATTGCTGAACAAAGATAGAATCTACCAAACACAAATTTACTTACTTTTTGTGCTTAGTTTATATGAACATTTTTCCTGCAATGTGAACCCACCAAAACACACATGCACTCCCTAGAAGTGCACGGTGAGTGTTCAGGGCCATTAACAAACGCACTCAAAAGCTGCATTGAAGGGATTCCTAACCTTTCCTCCCTGGTTCATATGTTTGCTCTTCTCGGTTTGATCATGACACACATCAGTTGTGTGACAGGTCACGTGACGGCCTGGTTGAAGGTGGGAGGGAATGATGGTGGTGAGCAGAGGGGGTGGCAAGGAAAGAGGGGGCGGCTGATGTTGCTGTGAAACTGCGTCAGGTTAAACTGAGAGAGCCTGAATCAGACCAGAAGCTGTGCGAGGGGCCTTCAAAATAAAGCTCGGGAATAACTTGGTAAATGTCTTGTTATAGGCTACATCCACTTTTAACATATGTACAATATCACATACAATATCAGTCACAGTTATCACAATTTTCATTGGATGGATCTTGCATCAAATGACAAACATATCCATAAACACATTTGTTATAGTTTATGGTAAAAGGAAAGGCTTGAAAAGTTATTATGCATTGTATTGCAAAAGCTGAGCTGTTTTTTTGTTTGTTTGTTAGATTTTTTTTTTTATTGTTGTTGTCGTTTTTACTGTTTCTGATTATCCTTTTGTTACTGTTAATAAGGGTGCAAAGAACCCTATTTTAATTTAATCAAATTATTAATAATAAATAATATAATGATAATAATTAATAATAAATAAACATGCAGTAGAAGGCATACCAGCATTAACCGGATTTGAATACTGCTTGTTGATAATATTTCAGGTATTGAAACCAGAACTGAAAGCAAATATATGAATGACATTAGAAAATGTTTACAGGGATGATAGCGTTTCTGTGTCTGCTTGTGTAACTACTGCTTTGTTTATAGTCAGTTTTAGACTAATGAGGTCACCAAAGCTCAGCAGTTGTCATTATCATTATCGCTCAGAGGTTTTTGCAGTTCTGCAGTGGATCAGCATCTACAGCGTTTCCTGTATGGGCACTACCACTTTCAGATGATTAAAAATAACATTTATGCAATATGTAGAAGCCTGTTTTTCAGTGGTTCAAATCTAATAGAATAATTGCTTCAAAAGCAGTTTTAAGGATGGGTGTGAGTGATTCCTTGACTGTCTTCTGTCGGTTTGACTGTGTTCTGGGTAAATGGTTCATAGTGACGCACCTTTTAAATCTCACTTATGCTGTACTGTGTTTGTGTATTTGTGTGTGTGTCTGTGTGTGTTTACTCTGTCTGTAGTTTCCATCTGCCCATACTGTTAGAAATCCATATGGAAAGACTTTGCTGCAGTTATGTCTCATTGAAACACATAATAGTCCATTCCCAGTATTCCTCTGGTGTTCTTATCATGTTCTGAGCTCATCCATTTTATACATTCCCCATGATTAAATGAAGAAATAGTTTAAACTTCCCGCACTTCCCTTTCTGTTTTGCTTATTTCCTATATCCTTGATATTTTCTTAACATGCCTGGATTTGTTCAAAAAGTTGAATACTTGATTCTTGCCTTGTGTTAGATATCCCCTCCTTTTGTGGTTAACATAAGCAGAGGCAGCAGCTGGTTTAGCACAGGGACATGGGACGGCAGCTGACTGTTCAAGTGTAACAGAAACTGCCAACTGCTATTAAGGCTTAGATGTGCCCTCCTTGTTTCCATCACTGTTATCTCTTTGCAAACATGATAAAGTCGGACTGGTCCAACCAACAGGTCATACTTATTAGTTATATCCAGCTAGATGAAACATTGCCTGTTTTACATCATATTTCATTCCTTTTGTTGCCAAATGCTGTCTTCCTGAGCGAAAAAAGTAAAGTAAATGTTTGTTTGTTTTTTCCCCCCAACTCTCATTCTCTTTGAATCCTGCCACATTTATTTCATAGGAGCAGGTGCTGGTGCTGGTGATGGTGAGACAATCTTTTTGCCCTGAGGTTCGGCCAAAGCACTAATAACTTATCTATCTTGCAACATGACTTCATAATGTTTTACTGTCAGTGTTATTGATATACAAATAAAATATGGCCTCAGATAGAGTAACCTCCTCTTTTTCATTTGAATGTACAAAGGCAAACCAAATGCTACAATGATTTATATCACCTTTGGTGGGTCAAAGTGGTATTACAAGAGTTTAGTCTGTTCCCACATTTTAGCAGTATTTTCATAGGCATTGTTCATAGACCCAGTCATCCTTAAAAAAAACAAAAAAAAACAGCTGTACTTACAAATTTGAAAGTGTAATTCCTACGTATTGCACTCCAGTAAACCACACTTAAGCCTGATTTGCACCTCTGCAAAGCAGATGTAGACTATGCATTAGTCCTAGCCTTCTTTGCCATTTATACTTGTGTGTTGTTTGTGTCACTCTGCTATTACACCATCAACAGCTAGACAGCAGTGTGGGATCTTTTTTGCAGCACTGTAGCTTACAGTGACACGGCATGTCAGCATACGGTGTAGCTTACAGCTAAAGACTGATTCATGTGCCTGCATCAGCTTGATGTTGCACCTATACTGCTGGGATGAGCCCTGCACTAGGAGCTACGCCAGACCCTGGTGTGCATCCCTGCCCTTGTGTAACTGTGCGTTGCGTTGATGCAGGCTGGTAGATTTGTTCTTCGTCATCTTCATATTTCCTGCTGCTACCTCTTCTTTGTCATTTTCAGTTCAGGAATGTCTCAGTTTACAGAAGATATATTATTTGCTCTGTTGCCATGTCTGAGTTCCTTAAAGGAAGTTAACAAAATGAAGCTCAATACTGCAAGCTACAGTGCTACAGAAAAGAACCCACAATGCCTTCTAGCGGTTGATGGTGTAATTAAAGCAACGCTACTAACAACCATGCAGCAATCACCCCACTTCTGGATCGAAGCCATTTCAGGAAGTAGGTTTTGTTGCAGGTCCTCCACTGACCACTAGGTGCACGCTTCAAAACAGAGCAAAACCCGTTGACTCACATTTTAAAAGTGACAACTTTGCAGCAGAATTAAACATATTTACAGCCTGGTACAAAAATTGGTTTTGGTCTCTACAGTTAGATGTCATTTTCATGACAACCCTACAGCGTAGGTACACTGTCACTTCAACACAGAAACATAACACATTTATATGTAAACATTGCAGCAATTGCAGTCATTCACCCACTACCCCTGCCACTTTCATCCAAGCTGTTCTGAAACTTTGTCTCTCTGTGACCACAAACACTGTGATTACTAATTTTTCCTGCATATTCCTGAAATGCGAAGTCGATCAAAGATGGACGAGACACTATACAACTGTCACCATGGACGATTTCATTGGCTAGTACTTTCTGCCAAGCTGCAACCTGATTGACTGAGGCATCGAAAGTTGAACATTTCTCAACTTTTAATAGACGGCTCAGATCCGCCACGATGCACACAACCCACAATTCATGTCAGCAACTGACAATCTTACCCAATTCAAAATCTTAGGATTCGGACACAGATGGCGCACACAACATTTTTAAGTGTGAATGTGAAAGCAGCCTTCAGTAAAATGGTTGCTCCAGCCTGGTAACTTTTGCATTTACATTTGAATAAACTTGGAGAAACATAATTTCCCCAGCATCTTTAAAGACTTTTGCCTGTTGGCCTGCATTTTTTCTAATCTAAACTTCCTATTAGAGAACAGCATTCATTGTTAGCACAGAGCTACAATGGGAACCTTAATGAAAATGTGTGGTGAGTTTAAATAAACTAGAAATTGTTAGATTAGTATATTTTAATGGACACCTTTGCATCAGTGTGTTACTACTTTATCTTGAAGTAAATAATTCTAAAATAAATAACTTAAATAAAATGTTTTTCATAAGCCATCAAGGTAACTGGAGAACTGAGTTTTTGCAACTAACGGTGCTTTTACTTTGAAAGTCTCGTGGGGAAGTTACGTGTTGTGCGTTGGTCTTAACTGTGATTAAGTCAACTCGCCTGCATTCCTCTTCTCTCTCCAAAGCCTGGCCGATAGAGGCGGAAAGAAAGGGGGGAGAAACACACATTATTATTCACAACCGTGTTGGATTTTTATGAACCACGGAGGCGACTCACACCGGATACATCAGGCCACGAAAACTACCCCCGTCCAGACGGTTCTTTCGGACCTAAAAATACGAAAAAAAAAGACGTGTTTCTATTTCATATTTATTTATTTTTTTAATGACAGGACTTTACGTTGATATGTATGTGTGGTTTAGGTCGGCCATCGAAAAGCAGCCTCGGTGAAACAGCCTACAGCCTCTCCACGGCGGATATCTCCTTTTTTTAAATGAGGATTTGCAAGATGGCTGATGACAGCTAGCCCCAACAAGGACAGAACCGCGACGTCCCCTTTAAGATCGGGATGGTATATTTTTGTATTTTTTATTAGTTAAATGTATAAATATGGCTGCCTGTAACAATTATGACTATAGGTTATATTACCAATGACCATTCTCGTGTGATTAACGAACTCTACTCGGTGTTTATATCTACCTGTGCTGTGTTAGAAAATGGTGAGGTGACGTCTGAGGTAATTTACACGATTTAATCGAGATGAGGAAGTAGATAAATATGATGTTGGCTAAAGGCTGGGGCTTCAATAGGCAAGTGAAGAGGAGACCAAAGTAAAAAAAAAAAAAAAGAGAGAGAGAGAGAGAAAAGCAGAGGGTACACCTGGAAAAAATACTAATAACAATCTTTGTGTGAGAAGATATTTCATAGATGAGAGGGGAAGTAAACGTCTCTGCAACAGCAGCCAACATTCCTGCGGATCCTAAAACCCTTTGTTTTGTGCGCAGGAGCTGGACTGGACCATTAAAACGATTAACTATGCAGTAAACAGCCTCGAAATGATGGCCCGGGTATGATTTTCAGTTTAATGAGATTATAAGGCCTTTGTTGTCGACAGAAGACTGGTGGAGAAGCTGAGGCCTTGTGTACAGATATGCGAGCTGTGCCACACAGCAGGCGTTAATTTATCAAACACAAACGTCGCTTTTATGTCTAATTGAAGGACCGGAGGTACCTGTGTTGTTCCTTTACATCAGTACGATAGTATTTCTTGTCCGCTGCTAAACCGGCTCTGGTTGTATGTGTATTTAAACTGCTGTTGGAGGCTCCTCGGATACGTATTTATGATTCAGCGGACAAAAGCATTGCGCTGCGCTGTGATTATTGAGCGGATCAGGCGTCCTTGAGATCCGGATGAAACAGATTCAGGTTTAAAAGGAAAAAAAAACCTTTTGTGTGTTTGTGTGAATAGTAATCAGGGTGTGGATTCCAGCAGTCCTTTCTCGTTCTTTTCATGCTTCGTTTGCTGGTCTGAATTGGTCCACAGTCAATCATAATCCGACGTTTAAGTGGGGGGAAGCTGTTAAGGTGAGGGCCTGAGCAGGCAGCAGCAAAGATCAGGAGTCTTTTCATGTGTCACACAGAGATAGATCAATCCCGAATGTAATCATATAGATAGCTGATTCTCTGTGCCTTGTTTGCACTTCATGGTTTACTTGTAGCAGACGGGCTTTTTGCTTCCTTTACGCCTATAAACAGACACACAGAAGCTGTGAAGGCAGGCCCAGTGTGTTTGAGTTTGATTTAGAGGAAAGGAAAGCACCGTTTCCCGTAATCAGAATAACGTCAGCCTCCGTTTTCATGTGCTGAAAGCAGCACAGTGTTGTCATCTTTGCCTGAAGCCTCCTCTCTGTCATTTTTCTGGAATTTGCCTTCATGCTGCATTAATAAGCAATACTCATCATCTGTCAGGGAGACTCATCTTATTTTGCCACAAAGGTTGGCACATAGATCGATCTTTCAGGACAGCATCAGGTCCTTTTTATCTTTTTCTCACAACTCATTTCAAGATAGAGTTGGGTTTCATTTGAGAGACAGAGGCCTAGAGGTCTGAAAGAAGTGGTGTAACTCTTAGTGTATGCCTGCCTGCACCATGATGGCCTCTGACATGGCTGAGACGTGGAGGAACTGTTTTGAGGAGGAGCTCATCTGCCCCATCTGCCTGCACGTGTTCTCGGATCCCATCCAGCTGCCCTGCAAGCACAACTTCTGCCGTGGCTGCATCAGCGAGGCATGGGCCAAAGACTCCTCCCTGGCTCGCTGCCCTGAGTGCAATCATGCTTACACACAGAAGCCCAACTTAGAGAAGAACCACAAACTGTCCAACATAGTTGAGAAGTACAACGCCCTGAGCGTGGAGAAGACCACCGTGCCAGCGCTACAGTGCATCCTCTGCCGCCGAGGCCCACCACTCCCAGCGGTGAAGGTCTGCCTTCGCTGCAACGCCCCATGTTGCCAGTCGCACGTCCAGACACACCTGCAGCAGCCATGCTCAGCCCTGGGGCACCTGTTGGTGGAGGCGGAGGCGGTGAAGGCCTGGACCTGCCCTCAGCACGACGAGTACAGGCTCTACCACTGCGAGGCCGAACAGACAGCAGTTTGTCAGTACTGCTGTTTTGCCCGCTGCCACCCCAGCCACGGCCATGCTGTCACTGATGTGGAGCTGCGACGCAACGAAATCAGAGTAAGACATATTGGACACATACACTCAACAGCCCCATATTTGTGTGTTTCTTTTAAATTGAGCTTTTATTCATGAACACATTGTGTCTAAAACAAAACAATAAAACACAAAATCAGACAGCTTGCAAGTGGAGCTGACATATTTGTTGATTATCTATTAACTGATTGTTCTCAGGAAAAATGGCATTCATTGGCTCTAGCGCTCATATTTTATTTTGTTATTTTTGAATTCAATATTTGTGTTCTTGATTTTCTCTTATAAAACGAGATATTTTTCTTTCCTTTCTTTTTTTTTTAACATTTATGGTAAGACCAAACCACGAAGGCCATCATTTGAAGTCCAGCTTGGAGGAATTTGTCTGTTCATCAGTGATCAATAAACATTCCTTAAGTGCATTTATAATGGAAGCACACAGGCCATTTTTCAACCACTCTCTTTGATTCCTTAAAGAATTAAAGTGGAAATTTCTAGATACAAATTTGTGTATATTATTGAAAATAAATAAATAAATAAAACTCTTAATTTTTCCACTTTTTGTAAAGGTTGCATTTCAAGTGTTTCGACTCTATCTTGCATTTTTTCAGTTGTGATCTATTCCAGCCTCTGTTCTCATCTGTTGGAATGACAAACAATGCCGTCGAGGGTGGAACAATGAGGGGCCCTCAGAGGGCCTTATCTCCCCAGCACAGGTGCATCCGAGCTCAGGGATCGCCAGTTGTGAAGGGGGGCTGGTTAGGAATGAAGTCAAGGGGAAGGGGGATTAAAGTGATTTGTCACTTGCTTCTGCGGTCTACTTGGGGTTTTTTTATTAACCTCTTCTCTTCCTGGGGGTTTTGTGTTTGCTGTCTTTTAGTTCACCAGAGGTTGAACTGGTTTTCCTTCCTTTTTGTTTCAAGGGGTGTGTTACAGAACATTGTAGTGAGGAGGAGAACCGCAAAGGCGTTGACACAAACTGATTTGTTTAGTTCATGGAAAACTCTGTTTAAGTGTCAAAAATGACATGGCAGGGTGTACTTCCTGTTGGTAATGCTATGACTCAGCTTTATGTGAAGTTAAATGGTCAACCTGAGAGACTTTTCTTTTTGTTTGTTTGTTTTCAAACCAAAACACCTTTTGTGACAAAAATCTTGTTTTTGTTTTTCTCTCCTTGATCTGTTTTCATTAATTGGCATAAATCTATTCAACATACAGGTCTTCACATACATCACTCAAATTTTATTTAAAACAAATTATATTTGAGGTGAATGAGTCATTCTGAGTATGACTTTTGTTTTTCCTTCCCAAATAACAAATTTCTGTTTGGAAATGTTTACATGCCACATATTTATTTAGTCTCCCATGCTGACTATTGTCTGAGATCATCGGAAACAACTAGGATGTTAGTTAGTTCCTGACGCAATTAGATTTCAGGGTAAGATTGGGAGGCTTAATTAATATAGAGAGGCAAGAAATCATTTATAACAGCAAATTCTGTCTCCTTTGGGGGGTGAACATTTAAACACACTTTGGATGCAACAATTTTCTGTGGAAAAGAGGGGTGATGTTTTGTATGCACATATGCCATGGCTCTGATCATCCACCAACAATCACTTATTATCCGTTAAGCGATTGTTCTGAGGAAAAATTACATTCACTGGCTCTAGTGCTGAGATTCACATCTAATTTCTTAACATGAAGAAAGAAATTAAATGTATCACCTGTTTAATCTCTGAAGGTCTGGTCTCATACAGCAAAGTTAACAAGGAAGGTTTAATATACCAGTCAGTCATACCATTTCTCAAGTCAGTAAGGACATTTTTAACTCTGTTGCAAGAAGATACAAAGGTAGAGGCTGAGGAAGTCTTATCATAGTTTTAAGTGTCACTTCAGTATCATATGTGAATGAAATAAGCTTGATAATTATGAATGTTCACTTTTTACTGCAAAAAGTATTTCAGTTCACACATTAAAATAGATACTCAGCACCTTAAAGTTCTACTTATTTTTCCTCAAATCAAAGGATATTAATTGATAAATATGTATATAAACTGGCAGTGTTCTCACACATAAAAGTGAGCTACAAGCCCGGGCTTAATTTTATTTAACAGTAATTGTGTTGTCAGCTGGTATAAACTTTTAAAATTACAGAGATATATTTATTTTACTCATCTTTTTTTAATGCACAATAGACTCTGAAAATTATACTGTACTAAATCAAATCAGTTTGAGTGAGAATTTGTTAAAATCAGTTGATTCAGAAGGTGGACATCAATGATATTGTGTCGTATCTAAAGATTCACAATCCTTGTCTGAAGTCAGCACTAACTCAAAGACAAGGACGTGGCGCAGCCATGTCGCTTTATTTTGGACCACCTTGGTCTGAAAACGTCCTTGTAAGTGAGGCTTTCAGATTTGTAGGCAACTGTGCCGTCAGAGTAGATTCTTTATCGCCACCAAAGATCGCCACCCACAGCTTCAAAATATGCTCTATTCACTGTAACTCAGAGGTGGGGAGTCGTTTGCCCTCGCTTTTTCAATCTTATCATTCATATCAAGTCCTCATCAGCAATTGTATGGCTCATTTAACATGAGAAAAAAAAAGATCTTATTGTGAGGTAGTGTTTTATGTCCTGACTATCAGGCCTCCATTGCAACATCAATGTAATCAGTCATATATCGTAAAACAAAAAAAAAAAAATTGCAATCAGTTTTAGATATTGCAGCAATACATTTGACCAATCAAATGGAACCTTACTGTCAGTAATGGGCTATTTATTTAGTTAGTGTCTACGTAAGCTAGCTACATTTACTTCTTATTTACACCTTATGGCTTGTTTCCTTATGGCCTCTCTAAATATGTCTGAAACACAATATCTCCTAGCAGGGTTTAGCCACGATTTTGGGAGATTGTTCACTTGTAGCACTTAGTCCTGCTGCTGAGTGAAAACATTAAGGGCCATCCAATTACAAATTTAGCCCCATCAGTGTTTTAGGGTGTGCCAGTGTACTGTCTGGGATATGGTATTGTGAACCTCTTCTGAGGTTTTCCTGTGATTATTTATATTGGTTGTATTTAGCAGTACAAATAAAGAATCATTTTATATTTTCAATCAGTTTGAACATGAGGCATCAATGGTTGGAGACCAACATTTTGATTCACTGGAGTTGCTAAATTATGCCCCATATGATAAATCACGTGATCCCATGCTTTTGGTCCAGTTTTCATTCTGTGGGCTTTCTCATCAGGAGGGCTGCACCAAAGTTTGCCAGATGGGTTAAGACCTGCTCGATTTGGAAGGTCTTGGTTCATTTGGATTGCTCTGCACCTGCCCAAGTACTGCATTCACAACACATCAGTTTCCAAACCAGTTTGATGTGTGGTACTGTTAGAGCTCATTTTGGTAATGTATGCTCTCTCATACGGTAACAACAACCTTAGTTCAAATTGTAATTTATGTGGAAGCACAAAGCTATATGACCAATTTCAAAAGAGACACACCCTGCAGAAGAGAGGGGTGGTGTTGAGTGATTCACTTTACCCCTTAGAGGTGTTTGCTACAGGAACAGGGCTGAGAACAGAGCTGTGGTACAGCAATCCTGTGGTATTTTGACCAAAGCATGTCAGACATTTCATCAAAACCTCAGGAAATTGTGTGAACTTGTGTAAAAAGAAACAGAATATGTCTGCTTTTAACTCTAACTTTCTCACAGGACTGACCCAAGCTCACTGGGGAAAGTGTGCAATCAACATTCATTCCAAAGTTAAACAAGCCTGCAGTAGTCGCATGTATTTCAGCTGCAGCTGAAAATGGCAACATGACACACTGGATGTTGCTTCTTAATGCTCTCATGGAGGAAATGTTTGTTGCTTAAGTCAATAACTGTGACTCTTTGAGCAACAAATTCCTTCTGTATTCGTTGACATTTTTTAATGCAGTCATTTCAAGTATTGCATTTGAAGAAACTGATAAACTGTTGAAGAAAACCTTTTATTAGTTTTATGAAAAAGGTGTTGACATTTGTTTTAGATCATTTTGGGTTTTTTTTCCCTTCTTTTTTTATTTTTAGAGGGTTGAAACACCTTTTCAAAATAAGTTCTGCCGTAGCAAACTAGTTATGGCTCATGACTCATCAGCTGTTTCCACATATTGAAAAGATGCATTATCAGGACTCACTAAGATGAATGAATGACTAATTACAAGACAACATGAAGGAAAAAGAAAAAAAAAATCTCGACTACATCTGTTTTTCTCACATGCTATATGTTGCCATAATTACAGTATTATATTTTTTAACCTATTTGTTCCGCCACCATCTTTACAGCACCAATCGAGACCATTTCATGGAAATATTCCTAATTGTTATTTTCTCGTTTGAAATATTCCAAAAAAGTTGACTCCAGATCAGCTTGACAGTTATTTGAAAACTAAAAGTGTTGTTACCATCTTTCATGCTGCTTTTACTGTTTCATAGAAGTAAACAGATAAACAAACTAACAAACAGTGGATAAAAAGTTAACTTTTTTAAGCTTCGTCTTAAAAACCTACGTATGCACTAATTTAATCAAAAAAGGCATTTACAAATACTATTATTAAAATTGTCTATATGTACGTTTTTTTCTCAGTAATAATTTGAAGTCAAAAGTAAAAAATTAGTGTTGCTCAGCGTGATATTAAATGAACTAATGAACTAATATCTAAATCTAATCACTTCAACTAACAGTGCTGTGTTGAATGGGTTTCAACTTTTATATCATATACACATTTAAAACTGTTATAGTAAATATCTAATGGTGATTAATTCAGATACTGTTATAAAGTAAAAGGCATTAGATTTAAATAATTCAAAATAGGGTGTCTGTGTAATATGTTGCATTTTAGTGCTCGTTTGATATTGTTTATATTGCTCTTAAGCAAAAATGTGTTTCACTTTCTATATTTCGGAATCATGCATGAAAATAAAAAATGGCATATCAGCTGGGCTTAATCCAAGGATTTAAAAACTAATAATTTAAAAGATATCTCCCAACGTAGTAGCGACGTCCTACACATCCTCCATGATGACTGTTATTAATGTGCACACACAGAGCACCCTGCAGTCCTCTCCCCCCTTTTCCCTCCTATCAGCCCCCAACCAAATTCACCTCCCTCACACCATCCACCAGCTACCCCCGGCAAGGGCCGACCTTCCCCCTGCCCCTCCTCTCCTGCTCTGATGGCTCTGATGGAAAAGACACTGTGGGGAAATGACAGCTAAAGAGCACCCGCCTCTCTTTTTACCCTCTCCCTCCTCCATTTTCCTCCCCCAAAGGTATCCCATAAATTTAGTTGGAGCCCCCCTACAACGCTTCGGGTCCTCTACCCACGCATACACACACACACACACACACCCCTCACTCTCCAGCTTCTGCTCAGAGCCTAGCTCAATCAGTCAGCACAACCAGGTCATCGTCCTGGATCTAACCATGCCAACTGTGTGTGTGTGTGTGCGTGCGCGTGTGTGTGTCTGTGGGATATCTAGGGCAATGATTCCCAACCATGTGCTGCTGAGGCCCAAGAGTCTGCAGGTTTTCATTCCAATCAGGCTCTGAAGCAGCTGATCACTAATGATAAAATCAGCTGCTGTTGGTTGGAATGACTGGATGATGATGATGAAGATGATGATGATGGGATGTAATCAAAGCTTCAGCCTGAGGAGAACAACTGATCCTTCACAAATGTATTTTCACACTGTTGGGTGTTTGCCATTAGACTTGGGAACAACATTTTTATTTTCTTTTTCCCCTCATAGTATAGAGAACCAGGTTTTGTGCTTTTTGTGAACTGTCTTGGTAAATATTACATGCAAAGAAGACTTAAGCAGGTATGGGTATCCTATTGTTAATGAATATCTAGTACGCAGTAATCAGTTATGATCATTTTTGTAGGTCTCATCAGTTCTGTTTAATACTTAAAAATAATCCCTCACTTACGTGTATGCGCTGGAAGCATCCTCGGTATGGCTGCCAGTTGATTTTGAATGTCAGACTTTCCTAAAATCATTTGTGGTTTCCAAGTGTAGCAGTGTTAGCGTTATTTCGGTCGGAAGTTTCAGTTTTGTTAGCCAATTAAATTGAAGCTATTCGGCTATAACTAGCCAGTGACATCGTACGTGGGGCCATTTTGGAGCACAAGGTTTATTTGTGTAGTGTTCAGGAGGAAATTTTATTAGATGTTTTTGCTTTGACAAAGGTTCAACGGAAACGCCCGTGGTTGAGCGTTGATACATCACTGGAGTCCTAGCTCAGTATCGATCATCTGTTAACAAATCTTCAAATTACGTACTTCAAAAAGAAACACTTACTGAAGAATTTTCAAAGCAACACAATGGAACCTGGAACCCTCCCCCCAAAAAGTTTCTAAAATGATTTTAGTGGTTTTAGTTCAACTTATAACAAGACAAATTGCACTTCCGCCACAGCCTGTGTGCGTCATATATTTTCTTACGTTGTACATGCTCTGCGTTTGAGTTTGGTTGATATTAGACTGTATTACTAAACTTCTTTGTTTGCTCACTTATTTATTAACAGAAGTCGGGAAATGAGGTCATGTGGCCGGCTTTGATAGCGATGATATTTTACCAGTGGTAGTAACAGACAATTGCACTTCTCAGCCAGAGAGGGTGCTAAAGAGCACAATCTTAGGTGGTGTTGCTTTAATTTGTGCTTATTTTTGCCTTTCTGAAAAGAATTCATTCCTACTAGCAGAAAAGACATTTTACTTGTAACTGTTAATGTAAATGAACCAGCTCTTTTTCCAGTCAGCGACTGCTCGACTGTTTATGATGGCTACCCCCCCATGTAGCCCCTATGCTACGGCAGACAACATTAAACTGTAATACACATCTAGCATTTGATCAAGTGACCTTTCAGAAGTCTGCTTCAAATTCATTCTCCAAATGGCGGCTGAAACACAACTTGTTTTGTTTTGTGTTTGATACTGTGTATCTTTTTAAAACAAACTAATTTATTTTAATGCATTCTTTCCCTGACACAGTTGAATCGAATACCAAAAGGTACCAAAATGCGAGTTGGTTGCTGCTAAAGTTAGCCAGAGACTAGGAGTCTGGTGGATCTTTGACTTGACCTTTCCCCAGGGGATTAATAAAGTTCTGTCTAATCTAATCTAATCTAATCTAATCTACTGTTCATTGACTTTGCATGAGATGGTGTCAGGAATCACCAAATTGAAGTATGGCTCCATTGCGTTATGGAGGAATCGTTGCTCCCATCAGAAGTTTAGAAAAATTCTGTCCCTAATTTTCCTGTGGTTTCAGTACAGTGAAATTCAAGCTGTGAACGAGAAGCGTATCGGCTGTAAAGAGCTCTGCATTATGTTTAACGAGAACCCGTAAGCTGCAAGAAGATTATCTGTCCAAGCAACTACCCCACTGGCACCTGGTTCAAGTTGTTAAAAGGGGGTTCATAAAGCTGCTTCCATCACTGTAGAGTCCCATTAGTTTGGGGGGGGATCTGCACCATCTTATCAGTGTGCCTGTCTGCTGTTAAATGTTTAACAAGGAATGTTCTTTTCTCATGTTAAATTTTGACAACGTGACCTGTTACCAGAGCTGTGCCAGTGACCAGAACTGTGGAGCTCATATGGATCAGTTTCTCATTTCTGGCCCGGATGAAGCCGGGTGAATGGCTCTTTTTAGCTGAGCACTCGTCTGCTGTTGTCTACATGTCATCATCAGCCCAGAAATAACAGGTGTTGTTGCCACAACATTGCCACAGCTCACTCTGAGTCTTTTAGTGCAGGACAGAGGAGAGGAGGTGCACCAAGGGGGAACGCAGAGCTGCTGGAGCTTTTTCTGCCCATTCATCTATCTCTGTTCACTGCCCACAGCTCCCCCAACACTGGTCCTCACTCACTTATGCAAACACAAAATATCTGCTGGTTGCTATGACAGCACCCAGCTCCCTCCTCCCCTGGAGGGATTGTGTGTTAGATGGAGACTAAATTAGCCAGCTCCCAGTTTCTAATATCTGTGCTGTTGGGAGAGGATGTTGGTGGATTACTGAAATCACAACTTTCCTTCTCCTCCTCAGCAAAACCTGTTAAGACAGCAGGAGCGTGTGGAGGAGCGCGTGCAGGAGATCGAAGAACAGCTTTGCAAGCTGGATTCTGACAAGTGTGTGGTGGAGGTATGTTTAAAGGGCCTTGTTGCACATTTTCTGCACAGTATGTACATTAATTTTGAGCAGACTCAGATGTGTCCTTGTTTGTCTTTGTTTTATAATATAAAAAAAATAAAAATACAGGACAGAGTGTGTGAGCTCAAAGAGGAGGTGCGCATCCAGTACCAGCGGATGCACCAGCTCCTGGAGGAGGATGTGGGCCGTACGTTGGAGGCTCTTGACCGGGCTCAGGCTCGGTTTTGTCAGGAGAATGCAGCCCAGGTTTTGGCTCTGGGAGAACAGCGCCACGAAGCCCAGAAGCTGCTGAGCTCCATCCACACAGCCTTCAGTAAGGCAGAAGAGCTGAGCTTTATGAAAAACACCAAGCCTGTTAAAATCCTCACAGACAGGTGAGGCAACCGTTGTTTTCCCATCTTTTTGAAAATGAACAGTGCACTTTGTTTTCCCTTTAAGCCTGTGACGCTCTGGCAGGGCTGTGAAGCAGACTTGTTATCTTTTGTTTTTAATGTCTCTTGGCACTTTGTTGCAGGTCTCAGGCATGTGTGGGCAGCAGTCTCCCTCCTTACAAAGTTGGGAATTTAAACTCTAAACTATTCCTTTCTGAGATCTCAAAAAGAGAGAAGAGCTTGAAAAGAACACTTGAAGGTAGGAAGTAAAATTCACTTATCAGGCTTTATTGCAGGACATGACTTAGACTTATCTTATCTTCTCGTGCTTCACGCCTCTTTCTTTTTTCCCAGCTCCACTTACCCCTCCGTCAACGTTCCTGCAGTCTGTTCCTGCATTTCCCAGTGGTCAGAGCTCCAGTTCTGGAGCTGAGAAACGGAAACATTCCACTGCCTTCCCAGAGGGAAACGGGAGCACTGGAAAAACCGGAGCTCCAGGTTTTAAAGACTCATCCTCCTCTTCCTCATCTTCTTCCTCATCACTAGCCAAACAGTCCTACCTGGGCTCTGGCTCCGCCTCTGGAGAAGGCCAGTCCTCCAATCCGCAGCCTCTCGGCGCCTGTGCCCCACCTCACATCAGCGAGAGCAGCGGCACAGGAAGCGGAAGTACTTCGTTGACCAACCACCATTCAGGCTCAGTGTTCGGCTCCTCGCACTTCCCTCCCGGAGGCAGCACCTCCTCACACTCCTCCCAGCAGGCAGTGCTCCCTCAGTATGGCGGCCGTAAGATCCTGGTGTGTACTATGGATAACTGCTACTGCTCCGGGGTGCCCTCCGTTTCAGGCCACCGCAGCCACCCTCAGTATCCACGTTCAGGCTCCTTTCCCTGGGTCAACCCCCAGGACTACCCCCCTCCTCCTGGCCTGACTTCTGGGGGTCCATCCATGCAGGGTTTGGCAATGAGGGACTGGATAGACGCCTCACAGACACACAGACATGCAGATTTCTACGGGCTGTATGGGCAGCCATCTACAAAGCACTACGTCACCAGTTAACAGTGCAGAGACACACTTTATATAGAGACAGGCACAAATATGGCACACCTTTACCGACTTATTAACCGGAAAGTTTAAAAAAAACAACAACATGCAGTTACACTATACACACATTAAAATAAGTGTTAATATCCGCACCCACAGATCTAGAATACACATTCGGGGGCAGGGTTTATCTCTTTTGTGTTTCTTTTTCTTTGTTTTCAGTCAGTGTCTCATGTAGTGAATTATAGGTAAAAGAGCAGCCAACTCATCACTCTGGCACAACTTGTCTCAGCATTTTACATGTAAGCGAGAAATGATGAAGCAGGGCTTGTAGAGGGGAGACTGAGATGCATCTTTTTATTTATAGTAATAGGAAACTTGATTAATAGAAAATGAACTCGTATTAGAAAATCTTTCCATGCTTCTTCAAGTCTTCTCACTGAGTCTAAAGGGAAAAGAGATACCGTGAAAGTGTTGAGCTTTCCAGTTGCAGCTCACATTTCTGCGGTATGATCACCCTCTAGTTATGCTGAGGCCGATTGCCTTGTGTTATTAGCTTCATTTTTACTCTTCATTGCTGACTTTGTTTCTTAGATCCTTTAAAGAGGGACTGCAGTCCCTGCGTGTCACTTGATTTTTATCATCTTGGCACTTCTTCCTTTGCTGAGTTCAGGGATGGATCATACAGCTTAAACAAAACGCTCTTCCATGGAAAACCCACATGCACTTGTGGATGCCTTCCTATGCCGGGACTACAAATGCAGACCCACAGGGGGACAGTAGAGCTGTATCTGAGGGGCCGGTTGACTCCAGTCCTCTGCGTTGTTGCAATTTTGGCTCTTACTCCTGGCACTCCCTTCCTCCTGCCACAGAAGGACAGAAAATATTACAAAGACTGTTTCTATTTAGTGATTACAATGGCTTTGTGTTATTTGGTACATCTGGAGGTATCATGCTTGTCTACAGAGACTCTTTGATTGTGAAGAAAAAGGAAAGACTGGACAGACCAAACCAATCAAGTATCTGGACGATCTGATGATGTTGTAACTGTACTTCCTGCAGGGCAAAGATGTCACTTCCTTTCAACAAGCACACAAGCTCTTGGCTTCCTGTTTGCAGCTGAAAGCATGCAAGGAAGAATATTTTTTTTTAAAGCACTCAAAAAAAAAAGAAAAAAAAAAAGAAAGGACAATAGGGTAAAAAGTGTTAGCTGTTTTAAAATGAGTGAAATAACTTGGTGGGAGGAACTTTTTTTCATGAACTTTTTCTAGAAGAACAAGACTGAGAGATGTAAGAAACGGTTCGTCATCCTAAAAAGGAGCTGTTACAACAGCCAACATTAGGAGGGAAACAAGTATCTTTTTTTGTAAATATTTTGTGAAATGGAAAAAAAATACAGACGTGATTTGAAGGAGGGTTCCAAATAAACAAATTTAATCTGGTCTCTGTTTTAACTGTCCACGTGCAAATCCCATCATCTCATTTAAAGAAAGGTCATGATATTCTCTATTTTTGTTATTGTAAATAAATCCCATAAAAAGGCCAAACCAGCAGTGTGTTATTACTCAAATACGTCTGGTTTTCCATTTGTGCTCCAGAGTGTGAAGTCGGGTTGCTCATGCTGAAGAGACAAATCCTCAGAGGAAACACAATACTGGGGCTTTAGTGCTAATTATCAAATGTTTTCTGACATTTGCGTCGCAGAGAGAGTAGGATGCTCACACACTTCTATACCTCAATTATACGGTCGCTTTACGCACATCTGTCATTTTCTTCTCCTTTGTCAATATTTTAAGACAAAGACACGTTTAAGAGTAGCTTGTTTTGATAAGCCTTTTAAAGAATATTTAAATAAAACTGCCATCCATTCATTGGTACGGTGAAGTCTGTGATCTCCAATGTGTATTTAACTTCTTTGGTTTACTATTACATTTATTCCTTCCCTCCTTTTATTCATAGTGGATTTTAAAGAGTAACATTATACCATTACCAACAAAAAGCTGCTTCACTACATTGATAATCAAGTTGAGACATTTATTACTTTTCAAGGCTAAAAGAGATATAACCTACCAAGCAACAGACCTACCTTTTATTTATCTTTATTTAATTCTTGCAGAACACCTAGCTCCTGTTTTAGTCATGGTAATTCTTCATATGCACATTTTGCACTAGACTTTAAAGTTGATTTTTTTTTTTTTTAATAGCCTTTTCACTTTGGAAGAAAGTCTCCATTCATCAATAAAGAAATGTATTTATGTTTATTGATTCCTGAGGCACTTAGTCTGTTTATTTAGTGATTTTTGCACTTGGTACGGAGCAGCATTTGAAGGTGAGGTTTAAGCCTCTGAATCTGTATGAAATGAGCAATACGCCTCTGGCGTTCAGAGCGAGGAAATGGTAGTGATGGCCCAATGAGAACACTAATTTGTTGCTCAATGATGAGCAACGTCGTTTACAGTTGCCTTTACAACTTCAGTACGTAGCAGGAGAACTGAAAGTGCCAACAACAGTCTTCCCAAAATGCACCACAAAAGTGTAAATTATTTGATGCACACATGGATAAATGACATACCAGGAAAAACATCAAAGGGAGGAACTATGTCAGAAATCACAGTTCCTATAGGCATGAAGGTACTTCAGGATGCATAGCAGGAATTCTCAGCAAATTGAAATGAGGCAGAAAAAAAAATCATCTGTTCATTCCTCTTGTCATTCTCATCCTTTCATATAAATGTGCATGCTATGTTTCACATGTCTGTATTTGCTATGGATGGCTATAACGGATTTTAAAGAGAGGTCGATGAACAAACTAACTGATTTTAGTGCTGCCTCGACTCAGCTAATGTATTTGCTGGATTGATAAGAGGCTGTATGATGTAGCCTTAAGAAGGAAGTGTAACTGAGTGAGTAACTGGCTCCAGAATTTTCTGCAATTGTAGTTGACAAATGCACTTCAAAAGAAAAACAGGTTCCTTTTGGTTGTGTCTGTGTATAAATGCCAGCAGAAATTTTATTTCATCGTCTGTCCACAGACTTGGCTTTTGAACAGATCGAATGTCTGGGCAGAGATACATTTCTTATGCGACCAGAATAGCAGCTCCGGCATGCAAAAATATGACATTTTTGTTGGTGTTTTGAGTGCAGGCTTTCTGCTTTCTTTTTACTTTTAGTCCACGTCTACAGGCACCGATGCTTTTGATATTTCTGGCAGAATATCACACTCCAATCTGCACCTCTGCACACATACGCAGTAGTTTTGGATAAATAATTATTAAGAAGATTATGAACGTGATGTTTTTGTGGGTCAGTTTTATAAGAGTCATATGACAGTTCAGTATGTCAGCTATAGTTTAATTAAGTTATTAGAGTTTACCATTTACTACTTTCAATCACTGGTTCCTCTTTAAAACACATTCAATAAAAGGTTAAGATTTCTGTATATGTAACGGAGAAACTAAAGAGTCCTTTTCTCTCTCTCGCTTTACTAAAAAAATAATTTAAACCATGTAAAAACATAATATAGCCAGGTGGTGTTTAGTCTGGCACCTGAATGGCAGCCAAGTGTGACTGTATTTATTTGGCACAAACAGATTTTACACGTGTTTACAATGTTTTAGAAGCATAGTTCATTGTTTAATATGACCAGTTTAGTGATACTGAGCTTCATAATGTTGGGTGAGGCTTAAAGCCTCTATGATAAAGAAATCTGACTTTTGTTGTGAAGATGCTTCATCTTATCATTCATATCTGCGTTGGCTTTGGCTTCTTATGGGATTTATGTACAATGTTTTTTCCAGTTTTATTTATGGTGGATTCAGTTCCTCAATTCAATTCCACACATTTTACTGTAACCCTCATACAGTCATCTGTTTACTCTTTATATAACTTTAAAAAAAAACTCCCACTTCTGCCCTATAACATAACACAATCTCAGCTGTGTTCTCTCAAACAAATAATCTGCCTAGCTGCACTTTTCAGTTTAAGCTGTTGGTGTATTAATTTTCTCTCTACGGACATATTAATAGTGGAAAAAACCATTTAGACAAAGCTTGAAACATCTCTGTGTCCACTCGGTGCAAACAGGGCTCATGAGCATATGGGGGTGGAGGCCTGTGGAGAGAAAACAGGATGGAGAGACTTGAGATGACTACTCAGAGTGTGTGTGTGTGCGCGCGTGTGTGTTCCCCTCAGCCTGATTAAGCCGTTGCATTACTGCTTTCCCCTACCCAGCACTTTAAGCTTCAATCCCATTCACACAGCAAGGATGATCCACTTGTGTGCGTTTGAGGAGCATTGTGAATTACAATTTCCAAACCAGTTCCTGTGATACATTCCTGTTCTGAGACCTTTTTCTTTTTAAGCTTGTTTCAAACAGTTGAATCTTTAGTTTTAACTAAAGTCCTATCAGTGCTAAGAGGGATAGATATTTGACTTCTCTCCGCTGAGGAAGGTCATGTGATGCAACTGAAACCTACCAAGGGATCATCTACTGTTTCCAGAGTTGCATTCATTTACACGCGGGTTTGAGTTTCTAAATGCTGTGTCTGACACTCTTAACAGCAGTCGGTGGTTAACGTCCATGAAAAACTTAACCTCTTAGTCATATTGCTCCTTTCTCCCCCCTCATCTTCCTCCCACTTCTTTCCCCTTTCGAGCCGAAGCACAGCGCCAGTGTGCTGCCTTTTCTCTCACGTCAGCAAACCTCAGCAGAGACACAGGCGGCCAAGAGCTGAGGGGTCGGAGGTGCGGCATAAATTACAGCTCTGCTTTTCTGCCTTTCTCTCTGACACAACCACACTGACAAACACTCCCCTCCTTTATCTCCTGACACACATATTTTCTCACACTTGTGCACACAGCTGCTGAACAGCTGCTTTCTCCAGGAGGAGAGAGAAAGAGACAGTAATCTGGTTGCTTATATCTCCAATATGTTTCTCCAGCACACACACACAGTCATTTAAATTGCCCACACAGACACACACTCTTAAGGGGGAAAAGTATTTCTTCAACCAGGAATCGACTATAGAGCTTTTTAGTTCCCTCATTTAGTTGTTTCAGCAGACGGATAAACTGATCATTTAAGACAGCTATATCCATTATAAGAACGGTTTATCATTTAGGAAAACATGTTTCTTTATAACTGATGAAACTTATGATGAGTAAAAGACCCAGTTTAGCATAGTATAAAGACCAGAGACAGATAGACTTTACTTGGTTTCAGACCTTAAAGGGCACAAATGCTTGAAAGCAAGTATTTTGATGTTTGAAATGACTTCAAGTTCAATACATTTGAGATAGTGCCCCCTTCTTACTCTGTGTGAGTCTGCCTAGGAGTGAAAATATGTCATTCAGTGAGTAGTTCAGGTCAGCAGGATACTATAAGATCACAAACTCAGGTCAGCTAAGAATGAGGCGTCTTCCCCATCAGTGACTATATCCAATTTCCCATTATTTTACATTTGTACCCCTGAAATAGGCAGCTGCAACCTGTAACACTGATCCAGAAGAGGCACTCGCCACAGAAAATGTTGAGGAGTGACATTCAGACGCCAACTCCACCCTTTTAAGCAGCTGCCATGAAGGGAAACTGAAAATGGTGCTTTTGAACGTTATTTCTATGATGTTTCGACCGAAACATGCCAGAGACATTTCACAGGCACCTCAGGAACTTGTGAACCTCTGAAACAAGACTCCTTTAATCTATCTACTCAGCGAGGCAGCCTAATGATGATGAAGCTGGACAGTGTTAAAGGTCGACAGGTCTGTCTGATATCAGGATGTGGGGGTTTAAGCCATGAGCATACTAGTTGTGTCACATGACACCTCAAGCACCAGCAAGGAGCACGACGCTGAAGCCTGCACCTGACCACACTTTTGGGTAGCGGGGACTTTGACCATGTTTCCTTTATCAGTTGCCCTAATTTTTAGTAATAATTACAGGAATGTACATTTTTATTAGCGATATTGATGCTTAACCTACATAGTAGGTAAGCTACAAAGTACCAGCTGTTTTATAATTCAGTAAAAGCCTAATTTTAATTTGCACTTGGAACTCAAAGTTGTTCTACTTCCAGAGCTAAAACTGAGCCCAAAAGCTGTGGTTTAATGGTTTTTGTTTGTTTGTTTTTGGTAATGAGTCAAATGTAGATTTGTGTGTGTGTGTGTGTGTGTGTGCAGATTACCAAGACTTGACCTCTTAGTGACATCAAAGTAGCTGTTTGCCTTCCGGTTTTGACGCTCATCACCTCATCTCATCTCATCTAAAGGAAATGAACGTTTGCCATGTTTCTGAACATGTTAATGTTTTTTAAATGCACCAAATTTTCCACCGTTTTCTGTCAGACCCAAACGTCTAAGGAAGCTGAGGGTCAGAAATGAGGAAACAACTCGTACATTTTGTCTGTGTGACAGAAGAGAAAGACTGAACAATGAGAATCTTTGTCAGAAAAAAAAAGAAAAAAGAAGAGGCTGTTTGAAAGCCTCAGAGGCTCTCTGAATCATTTACTTACAATTTTACACAAAGTAAGACACACAGTGCACTGTTCACCCAGCAGGAACACTCTGTTGTAGATGTAACACCTCCAAATATCTTTCAGGTTATTCTTGTGCAGTTTCTCACTGTGTAGTATTAAACTTCCATGCGACAAAATGTTCTTCAAACAAATGGCTTTATAATGATGGTAAAGTGGTCAGTTGAAGCTGCTCTGCATGCAAATGTTTAGGTTACTGAGTACTTTAATTATACCACAACTAATTGTTACATTATGTTCCTAAAGATGATCTAGGGTCTTCTACATAAAGTTTAAGAAAAAAACGTTTAAATACCATGCTTCAGTTTATGTATTTAGATTCCATTACTGGGCGGACCATAGTGTTGTAAAACAGATGCTGTCACCCCTCACACCCTTCTAACACGCGGGTGGTCTGGAGTGAAACAGCAACTCCTGCAGATGGACGAGGCTTGTGTTTGTTTCCAGATATATCGTTTCTGCGGCTGAGGGTGAGGAATCGAGCCATGCAGTTTCTTCTGCTCAGCCTCAGGCCCCGAGGCTGTCAAAAACAGACAGGTGGACGCAGCACCACCAGCCTGAACAAATCAAATTTGACTCCAGATTGCAGCTCTCCTTCTAAGGTACAAGATCTTTTTAGTAGCTTTTTTCAGAAATTATTAGTGGAAGTAGAACCTACCCCACAGACAAAAGCAGCATGGGCTTGAATTTTCAGTTATGATCAGCTCCTGAACACGCAGCCGTGTGATATTTAGAAGTCAAACTGTTCAGTTGCATAAGTCAGTTCCTATCGTTTTTGTTTGTTTTACTTGACGCAGTGCAGACTTGTGTTTCTGCTTTATTGAATGTTGAGAAATGTGTTTCTGTTGGTAGTTTGTGAAATATATTTATTTTGCTGTTTTTGGACATATAGGCTACCATGTAGCTAACTTATCTGCACTTTTAAACACAGAAATACCTGAACTAGAAGGTTTGGCATTTCAGCCACAGCTGCATTATTGGGTCAAATTCAAACCTCGCTGGAAGCCGCTCTTCTCATATCAGCCATGTGAATGGCCCTCATGGGTTCCCATATGTAGCTGGTTCCCATGGGACCCAGAGAAGACACCCAATTTGGACCCATGCCCATTCATCACCCTGGACCTGAGTGTTACCATTGCAAGCAATTCACATGGGGCCAACATGAAACTCAAGGACAATCCCACACAGTGGCCTATTTTTAGATCTCAGATGGGCTCCACATACAAATGTTGGCTGGGGCACAGGTTCAGCCCAGCTTGAGTTTGAATTATCATTAACTGATATACACCGACAATGTCAGTGGTACCTTTAAGATCGACAGATTGACAAGACATGAAAGAGCATCTCAGTACTCTGAGCCCCATTTCCTTCAGTTACGCGCTACCAGCGCGTTTCACCAAACCATCACTGCCAATCATTTCCAGCCTGGATTGTGTTCGGTTTCTTCTGCACCTTCTGAAGATCTTGATGAATAAATAATGCACCATAAATATGTAATTTTTACTGTTGGTCTCTTATTTAGAGGCAGCACCCTGCATGGAACTATATGTTATTGTTCTTTTTGGCTTTTCTCTTCAGGGCTTGTCACAGCGGATCATCTGCTTCCATCCTATTCTTGTCTTTAAAATGTTCCTCTTTTAATCGGCTACTGAAAGAAGATATGCAGTTGGTTGATACATGGAATTAAATTAGGTTAAATATTAACAAAACAAATGTCTGGGGTGAGATATGTCTCATTTTGTTAAAGAAATGACTTAAACTCTTGTTAAATGCAAATGTTACCTGCACCAGCTTCAGGCAAACACACAGGTAAAGAGACATCTAGTGGTTGGTGTGAATTTTGTTGAGGATACCGAAACAGAAATCAAGCTAACCCATAGCTGAAGGTTAAGCCACAGGAGGCAACAACAGTGCAATGGGTTAAAAAAAAAAAAAAAAAAAGTGACTTTTTACATCATAGGTGTCTCAAAGTGCATTCAGTTCTTAACGCTCAGATAAGGACACAACAGATCAATTGGTCCGTTCTGTTCGGGTGCTCTTTCATTTGAAATTGTGCTTCCTCAGCATCACCAACACTAACCCTAACCCTTAGTTAAGTTTATTAAAGCAGCTTCTCTGAAGAACTAAGCTGTTTGGGTGTTTGAGTTATTGTTCATGAAAGCCAGGAGACATGAATGTTTCCTTGTTCTGGCGGCAAACAACATAATTCTGCAATTTCATCAAACACTTTTAATTATGTTTTTATTCACATACATTAACCGGTGTCTTAAATGCTGGACAGATTACATTCAAAAATATCAAAAGGAAATGCTGAAACAGTGAATTCCTCACTAACCCAAAAGAGCACATAGAAATGCACTGGAACATACAGTACGTGTACCTCTGTTAAAAATCTGCCAGCACATATTAAGATATGCAAATATTATAGACTATAAAGTACAGCAGGGTGACAAATACTCTATAATATGTGCATAACATAACATATAAACATGGGGCACTCTATTTACATTTGATCAAAAATGTAGTCTCTCTCTTAAACGGTTTAATTTAATCTTTTTCTCTTTTTTTTATACATAAACACAGTATTATTCTTTAGCAGGGAGAGTTGGACTGATTCTCACATAAAACACGAGCAGCTGTTTAAGAGCACTCTAATTCACCATAAATAAAGCAATTATAAAAATATACCTCACTTCAAACAGAGCCATAGCAAGATAAGCACTTACAGCCATCGTGGAATGATTAAAAAAAGAAAGAAAAAAGAAGATGGAAAATAAAAGAAAGCATCAGTACACAGGAATGAGAAGGAGACTGGAGGGTGGAGAGTGGAGGGGGGTGGGGGGGGGGCTCGGTTTCCAGGACAGCGTGTGAAAAAGCTCAAAGGACATGTTGGAATCCCTGTGAAAGACAGAGGTTTAATGGGAATGTATGAGGCTCTGACATGATGCAGGCAGTGGCAGCGATTGGCTGGGCCAGTGATGGTGACGTGAAGCAGTAGAGGAGGTCGGTTTCCTGGTGTGGGTTCCCTTTCAAGGCAAATGCCCCTCCCCTTCATAGACAACAACTTAGAAAAGATGTGCTGAGATTAGAAAACATCAGCAATGAAATAATGCAGGGAGGTTAGAGAAGTCCACGTTGGATTAGTAGTGTGTGTACATTCACAGGTAAATCCCACCATACTAAGGCTCAGGAGGTGCCATGTGTCAGTATGTATGTGTGTGTGTGTGTGTGTGTCGCTGTTGCTGCTCCTCCTGAGTAGTAGAAGACTAGATGCAAAGCTACTTTTTCTTGGAGTTGACGCTCTTGCAGACCCAATTCATGCCCTCCTGATGAGAAGAAACGGGGCAGGTGAGACAAGAATAAAGTTAAGAAAAACAAAATGCGACAAACAGAGGAGCTCTGGTCTGCTCACCTGAATCCCCTCACCAGTGAGGGCGGAGCAGGACTGAATCTGCCACATGCGATCCCGGATGGTGTGCAGATTGAGGCCCTCTGCGATCTCAGAAGCTGGAGCTGCTGTCAGCAGATCCTGCTTGTTTGCAAAGATCAGCACAGGAACGCCGCTCAGTTTCTCCTCGTCCAGCAGCTCAGCCAGCTCCTGCAACAAAGACACACATCTGTCCATCAGACGCACAAGTCCACTGTTGTAAACTAAGTTGATTCTAGGGCTCAGTTTTTACAAAAACAAAAACACAGCTTCATGTAAGACCTGACTATTGGTAGGTATGACAGAGTATTTTATTTACATTTGACAGAATTTAGGCATGAGGCAAAAGCATTGTAACTTCCCTTTTGCCCTGATGAAATCCCTAATCCAGACAAATGCCACATAAAAACCTAAGTATTGATCATGCTCATTTAGAAATACCAATCCCAAACCAAAACATTTAGAGGAAAATGTTCAAATGCCATCTCATAAGATCAGTCTTATATCTGACTTGTAATTTGGTTTTAAAATATAAGACATGACTTGGAATAATTTGCGAAATACATTGGGAAACATTTAAGAATTAGTTTTCATTTATTTATTGATTGATTTTAAGAAATAAGGCCATGATAAAAGATGCAGCTTCTTGACTACTTTTGGTTTTCTTTACCTCGTGAAAAAAATTAACTAGAAATATTATAAAATATATATATATATATAAAATAATTTTAAGGGGATTTCATGTGAAGTAAAAAGTACTTGTTTATTTACACATACCTGACCTGTTTCTTCAAACCTCTTTCTGTCAGCGCTGTCAATGACGTAAATCTGAAATGAAATGTTTTCTTTGAGCAGTCACATGTGCAAAAGCAAAACTTTAAGGTAATACTAATTTTTATGAGAAAAACAAACAAACAAAAAGGATAGTCTCACCAGTACATCAGTGTTCTCAAAGTAGTTTCTCCAGTATGGCCTGATCTTCCGCTGACCTCCAATGTCCCAAACATTCAATTTAAACCCCTGAGACTGTACGCTTTTAATGTTGAATCCCTGAAGGAATCAGAAAAGCTGAACTGGTTAAACATGACCAACAAAAAAATAATACCTCCTCTTTTAATCCTACGTGTTTTTGTGAAAACAAAACAAATCAAACAACAAAAACAAAATAATCATATGTTCTTAGTGGGCCTTACTATTAGGCTAATACAACCTCAGATGAACCCATTCTCACAGCATCATTATTTATTAACAAATGTGAAATCAAAAAGAAAAGGGAGAAAGCCTCTTCTGTCTAAAAAGGACATAGAAGTATAAACAGAGGTCCTTAAAACCACATGTCAACAAACCACGAGGCTTCTGGAACAATGTGCTATGAACATACGAGATCAAAGTGGAGTCATCTGGCCTCAACGCTCAGCACCATGTTTGGTAAAAGCTATAAAAACAGCACATCATTGAGGCGATCAGTTATTATACTAATCAAATACGCTATTCATCCATTTAATATGTCAAGAAATACGTAATCTTCTAAGAAATGCTTAAAATGATCAACTAGCTAGTAACGTACATACTTCACTAGCCTTCATGTCTAGTAGCAACCACTTTATGAACTCTTCATGAACTTCATAATGGTTTTATTTACAAACCGAGTATTTACCAATAATCGTCTGGGCCAAACACAGTGACAGCTGAGAAGGTTGAATGAATTAAACAAAACAAACCAACAAAAAAACCCACCACTTTTCCATCTGCTTACTATGAATAAACACTGATAGAGTCAAACAAATCTTTCAACAAAAAAAAAAAAAAAAAAGCAACAAGCAATCCAGACGACTGATTTCACGTCATTTTCTACCTGAAAACAACCATGGTATACAACTGTGATGCTGTGGTTCGTACATCTCATAGCTTCAAAGCAAAGAAGCTAAACATCTGTCCCTTCATGGCCGACATGACGTGGGTAAAGTGTCCAAAAGATCTCTCTGTGCAGAGAAGATGGAAGGCCTACGAGGAAGGACAAAACAGGGAAGAACCTCAAAAGCCTCTATTACAGTGATGATTTCATTGCCGAATGCTTCAGCCCTACATTTAATGGCTGTTTTGCAGCAACAGGACCCGGGCCCTTACAGTCACTGAGTGGATCACAAACTCCTATGTATACCAGAATATTCTGTAGGCAAATCTGTCCTACAGCTAAAGCTTGGTGAAAACTATGTCACGCAACAGGACATGGACCTAAAGAATACCAGGTGATCCATATCAGAATGTCTGAAAAAGGAAACGATCAAGGTTTTAGAATGGTCTGTTAAAAGTCCAAACCTCAGCCTAATTGACATGCTGCAGCAGAGCCAAAAACTCCTCCACAATGATATGAGAAACTGATAAACTCATACAAGAAGCAACTATGTTAAGTTATTTCTGCTAATGGTGGATATATAAGCTATTAAACTATGGTGGTACATAGTATTGCCTACATGATTTATTTTCTCTATTAGGCTTCATTTGTTACATAATGGCACAGTGAAAATTATGTAGTTGATCATCTGACATATCTGGATAATACTAAGACACACTACGATCAGATGCTTTTTATTATGTTTTCATGCAGAAAAACATAGGATTAAAAGAGCGAATACTAAGTTTTTCTTATATGAACCTGCAATATACATCTAGATAACATCGGTGTGATCTAATGGGTGATGTCTATGAGAGTAATTTTTCCCTGCCTGTGTGGGGGTGATGTGACTGATGTCCTCAGAAGCCAGCTGTTTGAGGAGGGTGGTCTTCCCGCCGTTGTCCAGACCCAGCAGCAGTATCCTAACCTCCTGGTCCGGTGTGCTCTTTAGCTTACGAAGGATGGACAGTAATCCCTGTGAGAAGCACCAAAATCATCCATGAGAGGTCATGTTGCCAGGGAAACAGACAGATTACTCAACCAATCAATATCTCTAATCTCTAATATCTCTCCCAGAAGGAATTAGATTTAAAGATGCAAATCAACATCACAGTAGATGCAAAAAAGGAACAAATGAGTGAAGAAAAAACAAACAAAACAAAAAAACAGTTATAAAATACAAAAAATTTGATTCACATAACACAGAAAAATAAGACTCCTGGGTGAATGAGCCATACAGAGATATGTACTGTATTAAGACTAACATACAGTTGAAGAAGCCAAACAACCACAAACCATCTCTGCATGGTCTGGGGTTAGTTTGTGTTTGTTTCAGAGCATGTGTTTGAGGCTTTAGTGGAACAACAGAAGGGGGGTCTTCAACACCACTGTGCCCAGGAGCCCGTTGGTTTCCTAATCCGTCTATAGTGAGAAGGACAGGAGGAGTACTGTTGCAGCTAACCACCGCTGAAGGAGCACTGTTCCTCCCTCCATCCATCTGGGCTGCTCACTAACAGGCCATGCATGTCCAGCTTTAGTCCCCTCTATGGATGCTGGGAGTTAACAAGCGCTCTCCTCGCGCCCCTGGTCCACAAAAACAGCGTTCCTGTGAGTATCTCCGTTCTCTTTGGTTGTCTAGACCTCTGAGGTGACTAGTTTTCATGAATGGCTGGAACAGGGCTCGCAGACGGGAGCTAACGGGCTAGGCTAATCTCCCCTGAGAGCTGAACGAAGCAACAAAAAAGCTTTCCCAGCTGAACGCCTCCTTTTATGCAGCTGCAAGCAGCAGGACTCGTTATGTCAGAAAAGGAAACATGTGAGTGCTGGTAAAGACCGATAATTGCACAACTAAAGCATGATGTTCCAGTTAATGGATAAATACTTAGATAAATTAAACTCACCATCTTGTTGCCTTCTCTCCTGGAGACGCTGCCGAGGGTTACTAAGGGGGATGACGTCAGACGCACAGTACGTACAAGACGGGACTTGTGGTGCGTTCGAGTTCCTTGTACTCAGAATTTGCTTTTCTTCTTCTTCTTCTTCTTCCTCTTCTCCAACTCAGCTTCCTGTCTTTTCCTCATTGCCACGGTCTCTAAACCATACAACATCACTGGTCTCGCCACCATCTTGTACATCTTTCCTTTGACTCTTTCTGATACTCTTTTATCAAGTACCATCCCTGACACTTTTCTCCACCTGTTCCAACCTGCTTGCACACACTTCTTCACCTCTTTTCCACGCTCTCTTTTGCCCTAAAAACTTAGAATCCTTCAATTTCTGAATCTCCATGTAGCCTCAGTTCAGTTTAGTAAACTTAATTATCCCAGAGGGGCAATTTGTTACAGTCAGCAGTTTTGTCAGTTAAAATTCATACACATACACAAAAGCCCACAGTGACATGTCACACAATGCTGTTTAATACTACAATGGTGGCAGGTAAAAATTAGTTTTTGAACCTGTTGGTGTTGCATCTAGGCAGAACATATCTGTGACCACCTTAAACTCTGAAGAGGGAGGGTGAGGGTATCAGTATTCAACTTGGGCTCCTCTCATTCACACACGTATTCTGTCTTGATGTGGTTCTTTCCAGGACATACCAACACCTCTCGAGATGTTCCTCCACCTGTTCCCTGCTCTCACTACACATCACAATGTCATCTGCAAATATCATAGTCCATGGAGATCCTTGTCTAACCTCACGTGTCAGCTTGTCCATCACCATAGCAAACAAGAAGGGGCTCAGGGCTGATCTTTGACTTCACCACTGCCTTTCAGCTCTCCTGCATGTCCTGCACCACTCTAACATACTTCTTTGCTACTCTTTATCACATGGCATGTAAATAATTCACAGCTCCAGGAAAATAAGTATTGTATTTGTGTTCACATCAAATACAGCTGGAAAGGGGAAAATAGTAGCACAGCATTTCTGTATCTTTACCTGTGTATCTTTCATCAATGGAAACAAGGGTAAATCATGAAACAGTGCACTCCAGGACACAGGATCTCTCAACCTATGATACTGAGGACTAAGACACCTAGAGTGAAAGAGACACACACACACACACACAAAAAATGTAGATACATCTATGGCTGTTAAAGGTAGGCACCTAAAGGTACTTTTGGCACTTCACTCCCTATTCACCTATCTTTTGTGTGCAGTTGCCCTCTTTTCAAGCTTGGTTCTTCTACCAGAGGACCTTCATGGTTCTGTGCAGTACTTTTGCAGTTCCGAGGACGATTCTGTCCTGGACAGAGATTTCTGATGTTGCTCTATGAATTGGCTGGAGCCACTCTCCCAGTTAGGGGGGTCACAGATTCTGAGTGTTTCTATTACCACTGGCACCAGTGTTGCCTTTACTTTTCACATCTTTTCTGCTTCTTCTTTCAACCCTCGGTATCCCTCAAGCTTTTCACGTTTCTCTGTCTTGATGTCTCTCGGGGATCACAACGTTTATTAACATATCTTCTGGAGTTTGTCGACCACCACAACGTCCAGTTTTGTTCGCCATCACCAGTTCATCAGCCTGTTCCCACAGGGTCTTTGCATTTTATATTTCATCTAAATTAATATCTCTTGTGCAACATTTTAAAGTTCTTAAACCTATTTTTATTTGTATTTAAGTGTGATAATTTTTAGATTTATGTCTTGCGTCATGCTGCTTCTCGTCCAAACTAAGTTGTTTTAAACGATTGCATTTGAACGCAACACGAACCCCAAATATGGAGGACGAGTTTAGTTAGCTGCCTGCTAAATGTTTACTAAGTAGAAAAATACACCACTGCATGCTCATTTAGTCGAGCACACTTACTCAGAGGTGTTTTAAGTTGCTGAACATTAAGCTGCTGACGTCATTTCACCAGGTGACTGACAGCTGCTCAGCTGTGCTAACAGTTAAACTACCATCACACGTGAACTCCTGTCTGTCATATAAGAGCGTGTCAGCTTTGGTTTTCACCGGTTTTTCTCGCCACTCACGGGGATCTGCCCCAGTCTTCGATTGGCGGGCGGTTTGCCACGTGCACACTTCTTTACTACTGTGTCTCGGGAGCAGCGTCGGTTGCCTGACAGGTCTCTCGGTGTAAACCTCCGCTCATCCCCGTCAAAGGTATGTATTCTGTTTCTGTTGGTGTTCCGGTGGGTCGCTGATCCCTCCGGATCCTTAAAGTCAGCTGGAAACTCTCTCCCTGGATTGCATCACTCCGGTCTGACGGCGGTTCAACTGTTTTTTTCAAGGCAGATTTCACCCCCTGACTCCAATACAACCACATTATATCTGCTTTACGAGCCGCGTGTTTGCAGTTTAAGTCATTTCCTGCTAGCAGGGACATAAAATTGTTAGGTGGATGTGCTCTGGCCTGCAGATACAGTCTGTCAACAGTTAGTCAGCTATATAAAAGCCTCGTGCATGTGCAGTATTGTGCTTTATTACACTTAAATGTACATGTTATTTTCTCCTTCTGCACATCTAAAACAGGACTCAGCTTAAGTTACTTCTAATATTTGCTTTCTAAAGAACCACCAAACAGCATACATGTGGACCTGATGAGTCTGCAGCTGCTTTCACAATGATTTAACTTAGTTTTATTTATTTCTGTCTTTTATGTGACATTTACCACCTTTCTGTTCATGTATTATATTATTTTTATTCTTTAACTTTATATTTCAACTTGCTCATAATTGATTGGAAGTTTGTTGTTGGATTTGTAATCAGTCAGCTGATTTGTTACACAAGCAAAAATAATTGTTTGTTGTAGTTCTTTCATTAAAACAAGCTTTACCACGCTCAGCTACAGCGATGAAATGCTGCTTACACATTAATGTACCAGTTATAACAACAGCTATTCATGCTTTTTTTTTGTATCTAATACTTTTACATGTTTTTTCTTTACAGAACACAAGACTTTTACTTGTAATGGGTATTTACAGTGTAGTAAATCTGACAGATTGTTTCATCTGGTTGATATTCAACCTAATTTGTCCTATTTTAATTGTATTATTCCACTCATAAGGTTATGTTGACACAATGTATATGTAGTTTCTCTAAGTCTCTGTAAGGTTATGTGTTCAACATTACACAAAGAAAAAACAATTCCTTTATGGTAGGAAGTATCTCCCGACAAAACCAGACTCATGGAGACAACAGCCTTGACCGGTCGAGAATGAGGGGACAGGAAAAGAGAGGAAAAGGCACATCGCAAATTAAGACAAATGTCACTTTGAGTTTCCTAAAGCTTTAAATGACTCTTTCGTAGCCACTTGGTATTTTAAAGGGGGCAACTACTTCGACAACTACGAAATATTCTTTATATATAAGAAGTTTTGGGGAAAAAAGAAGGCGTTCTTTGTATTTAGTTTGTCACAGCAGTGTCATCATATTACTTGTTTCATCCAAACAAGAATTACAAAAAGATACTCATGAAAGATGATGAAATCACATGAATATCCACGTCTTTGTAGTGGTCGCTACAGTAGATCTTCATGTTCTACATATTGATTTGACAAAGGTTTCTTTTTTTTTTTTCTTTTTGTCTGATGCCCTTCACGACACAACCTTCCCTACGTAATGCAGGCTTGCGACTGGCATCATGAGTGGCAACAGGGACAATGTAGCATTCAATGTCATGCCCCGTCACATGCCAGAGTGCCCAGGGACACTTTGGCATCTGACGGTGCTGGGGATTAATCCATGGCCTTCCAGTTGGAGGGGAACCGACCCTTCCCATCATCCCCTGTAGCTGGAAATGATTAGTGCATGTGTGTAACATACACATATGTTGATATTCACTTGGTGTCAGTTTCTTTTAGATGAGGATTTGCTGGGTTTTGTTTGTTTTTCTCTTTAAAGTCATTCTAAACTCATATCTGAGGGTTTTGATATGTGGCACACATACAAGAAGCTGCAATAAATGCAAACTATGTCCTTCAGCCACAGTTATAAATGCCATTTTGTCTTTTTTGTTCAAGAATATCCTTATGCATATATGTCCTGGTATGCAGGGCCACATTGACTTTTGGCCTGTGTTCGTGGTTCCCCACCAGTGTCTGCAGGCCTTTAACCTACTTTTTAAGCAAACAGCCTCAGAAACGATCCAGTTTCAGCCAGACTGAGCCTTCGAAGCACTGATAACCCACTCTTTCCTCATGTGTCCTACATTTACATTTCACCTAACACACAAAAATGCAGTAATATCATATTATGATAAATGCATGTCATAGAGTTTACAGTACAGCAGGTTTTTGACTTCTCTGAATGTTACTGTGAAGTGCAACGCTGCAGTTGCAGAAAACCGAAATGACTACATTTACCAGGAGGTACTCAGTTATTTATTTTTTTGTAATTTAGGTGTTTTAGGAAGGAACCAGAAATTGTTTTTGTGCTGGGCGATGAGTGCATACTGGAAAACAGCAGAGTCAGAGAGCCAGAGGTGATAATTCAGAGTAACGAAAGTCTCAGCAGGGTGAGGAAGAATCACCACGCAGATCTGATGAGCTGATATGTCATGTAAACAAACGTGGGTACTTTTCCTCCTGGAAAAGTGCAAAAAGGAATTGGAATCATTGAATTAACACGTTCAAAGAAAGGGAAAGAAAACTTAACTACAGAAACCATTTATTTTGAGTATTCCTCTTGGGAAAAAGATCCTTAATAAAACATTACCAAATCCATGAGCAGGGATTTGATGTAATGTGGAATTTTATTTTGTGTTTTTTGTGTTTATGTCCAGTCAAAGGACTTCAGTACAAAGATGTTGTGTTTGCAGTGATTAAAAAAAAAAAAAAAAAAAAGAAATTAGAAATGACAAAATATCACGTTTGAATATCTTAAAATGTCAAAATTTCAAGTCTTTATTGTCCCATAAATTAAAGAAAAAAAGTATTTGTGAGTCTTCAAAATCTATTAATCTGCAGGTGAAGTTTGTCAGTTCATGTTAGAAATCTACATCATGACTGCAGAGATGAAGTCTTCAAGTTTAGTTAGTTAATCAGCCAACTTAAATAATGGAAAAATGGTAAACTTTTACATGTAAGGGGCAAGAAGAAGCAGTAGATACATTTTCTGTCTCCTCTGCGTCTGCACACACACACACACACACACACACACACACACACACACACACACACACACACACACACACACACACACACA
>JBAMYA010000011.1:8210348-8246027 GCA_037176975.1 Arrhamphus sclerolepis | reverse complement strand
CACTAACAAAGTGCCTGGTGAAATTCAGGTTCATTATGAAAACAAAGATTTATTCCTCAAAAAGAAATTAATCGATGCTAAAACCAAATTTGAGAATTGTGTTAATACTTTGGGAATTTCAAGAGACAAGCCCTCAAAACCAAACATTTCTTACCACACATGAAAACATTTACTGCAGCGATGTAAAACCGTAAATATCATCGTTGTTTTTATTATTAACTATCCCTGTTATTCAGCAGGGCTATGATCATGAGGGTCCATGATTATGACACAAAAGATGTCTACATACTGTGTCTGCTTGATAGGAGGAAGTGACATGTCTCAAAATTTGCACAATGTGATTTACATTAGAGTACATTAGGCATTTACAGCAAACAGAGAATTGTTTGAGGATTATGGCGTTTGTGGATGTGGACATCTTAGACCACTGACTGTGAGAAAATCCTTGTCAGATCTCAGTTAAAACAGCTAAAGAACAGCTGTTGGTTCCGACATTGCTTTTACTCTAAATTATATCAGGCCATTCTTTCACGCATCTGCAATGTTTTAAATCTCAAAATATATTTTATAAGGAGGATTACATGCATTTAAAAGGTCTTGATGCTTAATAAGCCCTTCTAACAGAGTATTTCTATTCTATTTTTTATTAGTATTATTATTATTATTATTTAAAATGCCAGAGCACTGTACACATGTACATTTTGGGAATTTTTCAACAAAAATTCTGGCTGAAATCAGGTTTTACTTTATGTATTGCTGGCTTATCATTGCTGCACATGATGAAGCTGACTGGGGGGAAGCAAATTTAAAAGTATATATTTTTGCTGACTTGACAAAAGTGCCTTCCAGCACTGGAAATGTCAATAATTAAACACTGGCATGGCAAAACGTTCTTGGTTCACAGCTTGCACATTTGCTCTATTTGATCTTCAAGGGCAGTGCAGTCTGGCATCGTAGTCTCTAATATGGGCTCAGGATGGATTCCTGGAACTGAATTTCATACTCTGAAGTCTTTTCATCTTCTTAGTATACGCAGGTTGGGCCTGGCAGGAGGATGAGATCTGCTTTTTACCACAACCCTCTGAAGGTGCCCCCACATTGAATGTGTTTCTCCCGCTGTGCTGAGTCACCTCGAAGCTTTACACAGACTTACACATTTATAATCAGGTGGAAAAAGGAGCTACATGGTCTTCCAAATGTGCTAATGGACCTACACCTTAAATGCTTGGGTTCATTTCATCAAATTTAGAAATTCTCTTTCATAAGTCTTTACATCATTATTATCCTTGGTGAATTTCCTGTTGTTGTCATCGTTTTGCTTTGTTGTTGTTGTTTTTCATCTCCTAATTTCATGTTTGAGTAAAACAAACTTTGTGATGGAGTCTCTTTTAGCTCTTTGGTGGATTCTAAATCCATCAGATGAGAAAATAGTCAGCAAAGTAATGACAATAATTATAAATTGCTGACTGACATGTAGAGCTCCCCATCCATTAATTCTCATCTACACTAATGACAACAGTACACACTAATAAAGTGATCATGCTGAGTCGTCACTCACTGCAGAACTTGTTAAGGAGTACTGTGTTTGTGCTGTTTTATGTTTTTGCTACTGTACTAAAATATTTCTTACGCCTCTGGAAATGTTTAATTCAGAACCATGAACGTGACCTGACTGGTGCTGCACAGAACTTTCACTGTGGGGCAACATATTTGAAATGAGAGCATCATGTTTGGTCCAAAAAGCTGTCAGTCAGTCTTAGAAGAATGTACAAGGACGTGCACATTTGATTCTCAGAAGAGCTTTGAAACCAAGGAGGAAACATTAGTGAACCAATGGTGAAAAGAGACACTAAGATATACTGAAGCATAAAGTAGAGGGAATACAGTAACTAAAATGATTAAAATATGATTTTTGCCCACTTTAAGTGTAACAGACACACACTCTTCAGTTTTGTTTTTTGTCCTTTCTTTATCTAGTCTTATGATTTCTTATCAACCATTGCCTAAATATATGAGCTGCCGCAGTAATCATGATGTGAGGCTGTCAAAAAAGGAAGAAAAGAAGAAAAAACTTCTAATGAAGAAAGAAATAAAGACTAATAAAGACACATTGCTTCCATTCCACAAAGAACCAATTTGTTCACTGGCAACACTTGGACTTGGATTTCCAGGGGACAGCACTAATTGGTGCAGAAGGAGCTGCAACTGGGCATGTAACCCATCAGAAAACAGAAGCATGTGACAAAAGCAGAGCGCCAACCAGCATAGTATCAACAAAAGACATGCCAAATGTCGACAGTAGAACACCAGAGAATGACTGATGTCTTGTTTATCAGAGGTGTTAATATTCTGCTGCTACATTGGTAGTTTTAGTGGCTCGGGACTGCTCCTGCATGAGTCATCGCCAGCCCTCTGCCTCATTACAATGGGTATGGTACATTCTGTACCAGTGGAAATGGTTGCTAACGGGAGGGATACCAGACCCATTTCACACAAAATAATTTTCACAAAGTAAAAATGGGTATAGCTACCCAAGCTTGTTCTTAAAAGCTTAAAGTTGAGCCACCTTTTGATTGTACAGTACAGTACATGAGAAACATCACAAAAGTATACACAAACAACTAAAGCCGGCTACAACTCTTGGTTTAAATACACAGGGAAAAAAAAAAAAAAAAAAGGAACTAAAGCCAGACCAAAAAGATATTTCCTGAAATCACAATTAAAACATAACACTCTCTGCCTTAGATGTTCAATAAAGTTATTCCACATACATTGTCTGTATACATATTTCTGTAATAAGAAAGGGATGACTCAATGGAGGGTTTTTTTTTTTTTTACTTTGAGTAAGATTAGACCACTTCCACAGACGACCTGGGGCTTTTGAAGGGTGTAGAGATTATACTCTATTAAAATGGCAGCACCAAGAAAATTGAGAATTCTACAAATGACTTGAATAACCTCAAAATAAATTCTAAATTCAAATGTGTCATGCACAGTGATTATCGTTCATTAACATGATGCACACCATCAGTTACATCTGGAGGGACAGAACTGTGGAGTTCTAGACTCTTCTCTGTTTCACTGCTTGTGTGGTTTTACTCTGTAAATTCCCTGGCAAACTTTGATGAGACTGCAACTCCCTGGGTGAGCTAACTAAACATCAATAATACATCTAGTCAAGCTGCATCAACGACACACACACACACACACACACAGCTCTTTGTCTGTGGGAAGTTCAAAGGTTTATCACTCTGTTCCTGTCTGACCCAGAAAAATGTGCTATAAATCAGCTCAAACCAGAGCAGGACACAGCCTGTAGATCCCACATTAACTATGAATGATTAACCTGTAATGTCTCATATTTCTCTTCATAATGCCTTTATTATTCAAAGGACATTCAGTGACAGTGTTCCTCTGTTTCTCCTGGCTTTGTCTGCAGCTGCTGAGTGACCTGCGGAGTGATCGCAGTGGCCTTTGAATGCTTCAGGCTGCTTTTTCAGCAACACCATGTCTTTGAGCTCATTTGACATCGATGCGCCGCGATGGGACCAGTCTACGTTCATGGGCAGACTGAAACACTTCTTCAACATCACCGACTGCAGAACTGCGTTATTACCTGACTCGCAGCTTGATCAAGCCAAAGCTTTAGTAGAAAGCTGCAGGTGAGAAACCACGTGCGCAGTAACATCTGGAGCTTCCTGTTTGTTTCATCACTTGAAAATAAAGAGAGTTTCTCTTTAAAGTGGGGTTCTCAATTTCTGCAGAGAGCTGATGGCGTGGACGTTTCCACCAGTGTATTTATTGTGTATTTCTTTTTTTTTTCTTCATGGTTTTCTCCAGGGCGGGGTCCATCCCTCCAGGCACCACAGAGGAGCAGCTCCACTATGCAAAGAAGCTGTACGACTCGGCCTTCCATCCAGACACGGGAGACCGCATGAACCTCATCGGCCGCATGTCGTTCCAGGTCCCTGGAGGCATGGCCATCACGGGCTGCATGCTGCAGTTCTACAGGTGGGGTGCAGAAAACTGGACCGACTGCTTTTTCTTTTTTTCTTTTTTTAGCACATCCTTCAGTCTAACAGAGGAAACACCAGGTTCAGGATGTGCAACTGTCTGTTTCTAGGACGGTTCCTGCCGTGGTGTTCTGGCAGTGGGTGAATCAGTCCTTCAACGCTCTGGTCAACTACACCAACCGCAACGCTGCCTCCCCCATCTCTCCAAAGTAAGATCCTGTAAAAGTAAAATAAAAAAATCAACATTCAACAATATTTCACAAAGATTATAGTCATGTAAAATAAAAATAAAAAACATCTTCCTTCAATTCTGTGGTTTTATGTATCAGGACATTATAAGGGAAACAAAAATCATCTGGTCCTCTAACATAGTAAATTTAACCTCATTAGAATAACACATGACTTGGGCACAGTTATGGATTCTCCAAACGCTTTAGAAGTGAGAACCAACATCTTTGAGTGTTTTTTTCACCAACATCATGAGAAAGCTTCTTTATTTCACCTGTAAGGAGTATCTACAAACATCGTTTAAAATCATTCAAATGCTCTGGTAGTGTTTTTCTAATAGTCCTTGTGCTTGTTGGATTTTTAGATATTTGCTAACTAATCCTAGCCAGAGCTCGGTGTGTGTTACCCTGGATGTCCAGTACCTCCCACGGGCTCTTGAGAGAAAACTCACACGCTCTTAATTTGTTTTTTGGCTTCGTTTACTGCACACATTCACTCTGGCATCATCAATAAGCTTATTAGTTTTATTGAATTTTCTCTAAAACCTTGTATTGATGATGAAAGAGGTGGACCGCAGTGCCCTCACTGCACATCCTGAAGATACTCGTTGGGGTTACGGTGCAGACTGTGTGAAAATAAGGTCTCATGCTCCCTGAACCACTTTTTCACAATTTGTAATCTTGGCATTGAAGTCTTGAGATATGTCCCCGCCGTCAGGGAAGGATTCATCGATGGACCAACGTGCTGTTTATTCATAATAGTCAGGTGGTCACCCGACCTCATTCTTGTCTCTGAACCTAGACCGACCAACTCAAGCAACAGGTTTGCACGTGAGAACAGAACACGTGACCTCCAGAGTTCCAGTATTTGTGCTGGCAAGCAATCTTCAGCCTTTTTTTTTTTTTAACACTGATAAAGTGGCTTTTTTTGAGGTTGCAGAGCTCTTTTAGTCCCAATACCTTGAGTGTTCTTCATGTTGTGTGTATAGAAATTAAACCCTGTCATGAGTTCTGCTGCTGATTTTGATTAAGGTTCCACGAGAATTTTAAATGAAACTCAGATCACAATCGTTTCAGATATTCTTTTTCTTCTGCCATCGCCTTAGTTAGATAGATAATGTTATTTTTATTACAGTGCATAGAAACATGCCCTCTAATCAAACATAATTCCAAGTTTTAAGTGTTCCTTCTGGTAAAATACAAAATATGTTTGAAAATACTAAGAATACACACTAAGTAGTGTATATCACACTTAAAAAATAACCCTTACCATAACGGAGAATTCCTCATCAGCGTCAAAGATACCCAGCAGAGATCGCAGAAGTCCAGTCCAGTGAAATGGTGACTGGTTATTATGATGCTGCAGAACCTTTTACCAGAGGACGACGGGGAAAAACTGGTCCACATCAAGCAAAACAACGAAACACAGAACAGTTACTTGACTTTTTCAGAAACAGTTGAACTTAGGAGTGAATAACTTGTTTCCACGTAGAACTGAATACTTTTCCAATGTTACTTTTTTTTTTAACTTACACTTCACACCCAAAATCTAGAAAAAAAGAAGAATGTATATACATCTAAATGTAAACTAAATGTCTAAAATCATCTGGACTTCATCTGGTAACAAGAAATAATAAAATGAAGAGAGCTAATGGGAGTTTTTCTAATGTTATATTTCATAATCCTTAACTTGCAGTGTTGAGCGATAAATTAATTAATCCAAATAATAATCCTAAAACTGCCTCTGTTCTGTATTTTCTGTGCGTCTCTCAGGCAGATTGGAGTCGCCTACGTTACAGCGACCAGCACAGCTTTAGCAACAGCAGTCGGACTCAACCTCTACACAAAGGTACCAGCGCCGAGAGCAGAATCATTCACTCCAGACTTTCCTTTAAGGAATTAACCTTCAGCTTTATTCAGTCATCAGACTCCTCTGGATAATTTGAAACACTCACTCAGGTTTATTTCCTGCCTCGTGTCAGATTTTATAGCAGAAGAATAGGGGAGCACCAGAACCACATCAGCCGGATGTGAAAGCTTATTCATCCTTTTTTTTTTATTTGTATTTGGACTAGAAAACAATCTAAATTGGTGATCCACTTACTAGGAATTTAGGAGTTTAAAGCCGTGTATGTGATGACTGATGGTTTTTCTCTTGTGCAGAAAGCTCCTCCTCTTGTGGCTCGCTGGGTCCCCTTTGCAGCGGTGGCGGCAGCCAACTGCGTTAACATTCCCATGATGAGGCAGCAGTGAGTCCTCCTTGTTCTTCTTCTTTGAACTGTTCAAAACATATGTGAAGGCACCTGGAACAGATTTTATTGGAGATACAGGCTGAAATCAGCGACTTACTTTGACTTACTCAGTGCAGACATGATAAATGAGAGCCATTTATCTTGTGATGGTTCCTGAGAAAACCATACGAGATTACTCATCTAAAGATTACTGATGTGAAGATAGTGGCTGGGACGCTTGTCATACCTGTAAATATTTTTGGTCTCATAATTCTTTTTTTTTTTTTCAAGCCGTGACAGGCAGCGTGGCTTGAGGTTAGCAATTCAGGTTAGTCATTTGTTCTGACTGAAATTTATCGACAGCTATTTGATGGATTACTGTAAAATCTTGTACCGAAGATTCATGACATCAATGATTCTCTTATGTTCGTAAAAGCATCAGGTGTTATTATGAGTGTCCTAACATGTGGAGGGACTGTCGTTACATTTGGTGAAGATCAGGGGTTGGAATCGTATGAATCCTTTTGACTACCTTCAGATGAAATTTGGGAAGAAAAACAAACAAAAACAAAAAAAAACAAGGACCACTTCACTGCCTGGTTTTGCCAAGTCATGCATAATGACTGGTAAAAAAAGAAAAGACTACACTTAAGCTGTCAAGACTGACGATGTCAAAGCCTCACCACTGTCTTTAAAGCAACAAAAGAGAACTTATCATAATATGAGCTATCAGATGAGGCAACTTTATTTACAACAGCAGTAACAGGCAATTGTGCTTCTCAACCAGAGAGGGTGCTAAAGAGCACAATCCTACGTGGTTTTGCTTTGAAGCAATCCAGAACGACTTTTCAATTTTGAGATTTTTAGCACCCCCTGGTGGCATGCTGGGTGCAGTTTTTTTTTTTTTAATGACCATTCTACACATGAATGTCTTTATACAAGCCGGGATACAGAATCAGGCAGAAAGGCCAGAGTAGGTAAAAATAATAAAACTGTTACACAAATATCAATGTATAATTTCGTGACAGCGTGACAAACAATAGGTATGCTTTTGTGATGGCAGCCAGTGTAGTCTGGACTACAGCATTCTTACCTACTATGATTCAAACCTTTCCACCGTTCTGCTCAGGTGTAAACAAAACAAATGGGTTTACAGGCATTTCAGTGCGGCTCATTTGTTTTAGGCTCTTTTACACATAGCTGACATGGGTGTCAGACAAGTCGGCATGCTAAAACAAGACGCGTCCCCCAACCAGTTTATCTTCGTCGCTGGTTACGGCGGCTAATGACTGAATAACTAATGTTGGTGTTTGTTAGATACACAAGATGGCACGCTGTTTGTTTCTAGTGGACAGACGTCTGATGCATATTTAATGACTCACCAAGACCGGTTTATATGTTTGTAGGCAAACTCACTTCAGTAACACAAAAGTCTGTCCAAGATTTAGTCTTTAGTCTCGGATCACCTCCTCATTTTCTCTTTCTCGCATCCTCTGTTGTTCCTTTCTTTGGTTTCTTCTTTGTTTTTTGGTTTTACAATGTGCCCTCTTTGTTTTATCATATTCCTGGTTCATGGATCATGATTATGTTGTTTAAGCCTCTATACACTCAAGAAGTGAGCCAAATTAACTGCATAATGCCGACTGACAAATTCAGTCCACACGTTGTTGCGTAATTGTCTCTTTAGTGTAGGATTGTGAGTGTCCAGCTCACCTTGTTACAGACATATATAGATTAAAGGATCTTACCTGCAGTAAACGGCAGCCTTGGAGCTTCATGTTAGAAGAACTCTGATGGGGAGCTCATCGTGATCAGGATATCATCGCTGTGCTTAGAATTATATGAAGCTACACAGATGTTCTTTGAGGAAAATGGAGACAAAATCTCTTCTCACTTAGCGGTCACAGCGTATCAGTGCATAAATGCTTTCCTCGTTAAACCCCTTTCGTAATCCATGCAGTCTGAACCAGTCTGAACAGAAGCATTAGTGTGTGATTACATACAGTATTCTGGGACTCTGCAGAATCATCTGAGTGACGGGAACATCATTGACATCTCCGTCACCTCGCTCTTGCACACAGAGCCTGTCTTGCCTCTGTTTTATCAGTCTTACTTCCTTCCTAAGAAGGAGCAGAGGCCTGACAGCACCACCTGCATGTGTTTCACACAAGAAGACAAAACAAAAGAAAACAAAGGTACTACAGAGTCGTTTAAACTGCTATGAAATTATGTTTTCCAGCCGGGAGACTGTTTTTTAAACGGTAAAAGTTCTAACAGCCTACACTTGTAGCCTATGATTTCACTGCATTTGACAGACTGAATGGTGTGATAATCGTGATGATCCTGGGCGACTAATGTATGTTTCTACTTTAGCTTCTGTGAAGGAGCATGTTGATTTAAAATGAACAAATTAAACTCAACTTTACATGTGTACGAGTTTTTTTATTGAAAATGCTATCTGATATTTTATAGCTCAAATACAAAAACTCAATGCTCCGCGCTGGATTTTTCTGTTGTTGCATCTTTGCTCTCCAGTGTCCAGTACCATATTTACCGCCCCACAGGAAAAACAAGCACTCCCACTCTTCCTAGAATTTTGTCCCCAAAAAAAAAAACGACTGAATGATTAGTTCCTGTGAGTTTTGACTCAAATTTGTGAAGCACTTTGTCAAACTGGAGCAGGAGCGTGCACCTCTGAGGTCGCTCAGGTAATGAAGCTTCTGTGTTTCCACGGTGAACTAAAAATATCTGCTTCCTGCAAACGTGTAACATTCTGGAAAATTATGGGTGAGTAACACGACTTTACCTTTTTCTGTTCAGCTTAATCTTCTCTGTTTTTCAGGGAAATCATGAATGGTATAGCTGTCACAGACGAAAATGGCAACAAACTGGGCAACTCTAAGGTCAGCCATCTACCCTTCTACTCAGGGTCTGTCAGACTGCGTGTCAGGAAAACTGTTTCTAATAAAAACATGTCTAGGGGTCTCCAGGCCTGTGTGTAGTTTTCTAAAGAATTCTGGCTTTAAAGCTGCTTTAACCTCTTCAACAGAAAGCTGCAGTAAAAGGCATTACACAGGTGATCATCTCAAGGATCACCATGGCAGCACCAGGAATGAGTATGTAAAGGACGTATTAGAAGACATTTCAGCTTATCATTTTATTCTCTTCCTCTCTTAAAGTCCCTCTTTCTCTTGCAGTCATCCTCCCCATCATCATGGAAAGGCTGGAAAAATACAACTTCATGAAGGTCGGACGTCCTGTCGACCGTTGTTCTGCTGATGAAGTCGCCTAAATGTCTGCATTTGATCTGAAATTTTCTTTCGTCTGCTCACAGAGAATCACATTTCTGCACGGGCCAATCCAGGTCATGTTGGTCGGAGGCTTGTAAGTACATGAGGTCACAGGTTCAGAGGAATTTTATCATCCTCTACTCTGTTTTATTGGTAATTTTCTGTCTTTTTTTAAAGTTTGATCTTCATGGTGCCAGCAGCCTGCTCCCTGTTCCCTCAGAGATGGTAATGAAACTCATTTTGTACTTTCACACCTGATCACACAAGGCCTAATGGAGAGTTTCAACTGCATAATCTTTTCACGCTGTGGTCTGCCATATCGACTTAAAAAAAGACATGTTCGCTGAGCTCAGTGTTGGTCGTCGGTGTCAGCTGAGAAACCGCATCTTTTGTAAGATCAGTGTGGTGTGATCCTTCTTACTGGCTGGCACACACACACACACACACACACACACACACGCTTGGTTCAGTGATATCCTCTGTAGCTCAGAGGTGTGTCAGCAGCACGTCCACTTTGACCCTCATTCCTCCTCTGTACTTAGTAAACAGGACATCAACATACAACAAGATTTTGATATGACGCTGAGCCACATCCGTTTGGATTAATAACAGCTTAATGACATCCTTCTTTTTTTGCGCCTATATAAGCATGAAAGGGACTGAACAAGTTTTTGTTGCGTACGCTGGTCCCCGCTGGGGCTCAGACCCTAAATGAAAAGTTCAACTGAGTAAGCATTCTCAGGAAGTCAAGGGAGAAGTATATTTATTTTTTGATCATGTGTATCTGTTGTTTTAAAGGTTTCATTCTTGCTTTCTCTCCTTTGTAAAAGCTAAATCGAGTCATCGGTTAGAGATCCCACTCGATAATTTGGCATTTGGTTAAAGTCGTCCACCTCTCATTTTGTTCTTTGAGTCAGTTTGTTCAATGGAATCTCCAATGAAATTACGTTCCCTCTATCGCAGAAATAAAGGTTAATAAATTTTCATGAATTTTTTTTAAAAGAACAAATAGTATTATTCTGCCACAACCGGTTGTTTAGGGACCGATATGATTCGGTCAACGTCAGACTCACAGAGGAATCGAAGCCGAGCTGCCAGTTGGTGTGTGACCACCCAGGAAACCCCACCTGAAATGTGTGAAATCTGTAACCAACAAAAGGAACCAGTTTGACTCAATCAGTTTAATTCAATTCAAAAATTCTTCATTAATCCCTAAAAGGGACAGTAACTTGTTCTCGCTCCTTTGAAAGATTAGGTCGTCCACATCAGTGAATTTATGAACAACACACAGGTTTTTATAGATTTGCACATGTTCTCTTTCACTAGTTATTTAATTCTGATTGTGTTTTTTTTCTTCTTCTTTTTCTTTTCCTTCCACACTCTCCTGCAGCTCTATGGCTGTGTCGAAGCTGGAGCCCGAGCTGAGAGACTCCATCGTTTCTCAGTATGGAGCGAGCGTGCAACGCGTCTACTTCAACAAAGGCCTCTGAGACCAAAAGTGCTGCTTAATGTTTTATCTGTGACACACAAAACCGGACACACATGTTTACATGTCTCTTTTGTCAAATGAATAATCACGATGAAATGTTTGGTTTTTGTTGTTGTTTTTTTCCTTTCTTTTTCTTTCATTTCAGTTCTAAATCAGTGATATTTTTCATTAATTCTTTCTGTAAACATGACAAATGTTCATGGCACACTGTACTTCTGTTCAGAAGCCAAATGATCTCATCTCAGGAACAGGGTGTAGCTCTGCCAGATCAAATCTCTGTGTGAGGTTGTCTCATGATGTAACTCGACTTCAGTTGTTTTCTTTGGCTGTTTGTTGCAGAAATACACCCTCGGCCTGCAGATCCTCCTTTTAATCTGTGCCTTTTTTTATACATTTGCAGCAGCAGTACTCCTGGACGTTGGTTCCTTTTGTAATTTTTTTTTAAACTGATACTGGCTTGACTGTGGAACATAAAAAGGGCTCTATGCACTTGCTGAGTCCCAAGGGGTCAGTCAGTGTAGTGGAGGCTACTGCCATCTTCTGCCAGAAAGGAGGTAGATGTGAGAGTTGGTGATTTATCTGAGGGGTCGGCCACGGGGATAGTCTTACTGTGTAAACTCTGACGTCAAGAGCAAAAATAAAAATCCTTAAATGGAATAAAAACACAGGTATTTGAAACTTGGGGCTTGACAGTGTTTCTGTGCAGACTGCATGAACTACATGCATTTCTTTTTTTCGGTAACAGCGCTGAAACATGTTCTAATTAACTGCTGGTAAAGGCGAGGGGGTAGAAGAAAAAAAAACTGATGCTGATGTCAAACATGTGCCATGAACAGCTGACTATTGATGATTTGTTACAAAAATAGCATCCGTGAAAGGCTGACTCTTGAGGAGGCCAAGATTGTGTGAGATTAAATGTTTGTTGAAATGTTTAAAAGCTATTTTCCTCAAAGAAAAGATGGGAATGGATTTGAGTGTTTCTCTTCCTACAGCATAATGATATTATTATTGGATTCAAGGAGTCTGGAGGAGTCTAAGGATGCAAGTCTCAGCTGGACTTTCTTGATCTCTGATCCCTCAAACCACACTGCATCCAGACCTTTTACTCATCGGTAGGTGATATAACCAAAAGGGGCGAAAGAAACCTTTGTCAGTCACTGCAGGGCCGAGCTATGTTCACAGGGAACGTGTAAAAATGACATGTACAAAAGAGAAGCCTTATGTTAATCTTGCCAGTGTTGGCGTCTCTGGATGGATGTGTCTTGGATGGAAAATTCCACAGTGGAAATCCTGTATTGTAATCACTATTCCACACCTCTTTTTGGAATAAATGGGCACCATGTGCTGCACACCAAAGACAGAATGAAGCATTTAATCTGTTATCGGCGTCTAGTGTAAAAGCCAGGTACTGTGGTAGGACGGGATCGTGTCAGCTTACGTATACACCTGTGATGGTAGAATGAATGCAGGAAAATATATTTGGATCAACCGATGCTGCTTTCAAGGCATGTCTATGCAACTTTCAGCAAGACAAAGCTGATTAGATCTGCACTTTGTTCTGAGGGCTGTCACGTTAAACACTGACCACCACGTGTAGAGTCATTTAGTTGTGAACATTGTGCGGTTTTGTGTGCAGAACTTGGAATGACTTCACATTTCACCATGTTCTAGTTGCAAAGTCAGAAAAATAACTCTTTCTAAAAAGCAGACTAGCCATTGATGCTGCTAGCCGCTGTTAGCTATGCTAATTCCTAAAAATGAGAAAAGGCTAGCAGTACTATGTATATGTCTGATTTAATGTTTAAAAAAAAGACACAGAAGAGCCATGAAAAGTAAAATTAGCTGAGTATTTTGGTACGAGATATGTTAGTCAAAAGTCAGGGTGGGTGAGAGCTTTTTCCGACTTTCTGAATTTGAATTTCCAACATTTTGTGTTCCCTTATGGAAAAAAGAAAAGAAAAAAAACGACTTGGAAGTTTCAGTTTTTGAGCCCAAATTAAATGCCTTATTATTTTGGGTACATACAGTATTGTCTACATATCTGGGTTTTTCTATGTGCAGATTACAAAATGACAAATAGCCAACAATCAACCAATAAACTGGTCCACCAAACGGTCTACTGTTGTACTTCTGTTGTCTCTATATTTTCTCTTTGTATCATAGAATAAATACACAATATGTTTATGAAAGTCACTATATGTAGCAGTACCTCCTCTGACCACATGGGAGCATATAGCTCTGCTACGTTGACAAAAGAGCCATTGACAGTACTGTGGTCATATGTGGGGAAGGTCTGCCACATCTTATGCCACCACTAGAGTAGATTCACACTGCACATTTTAATTAATTCTGTTTTTGTTTTTTTTTATTTTGCCAAGATTCAATTGTTTGGATGGTTGTTTAGGTGAGTATCTTACATGTGACCTGTATGAGACTCGTGTGAACTGGCGACGACTTTGAAGTTATGCAGAAAGATGATGTGACAGTTCATTTGAGCTGTTCATACAGCCATATAGATAGATAGATAGATAGATAGATAGATGGCTGGCTGAAAAAAAAATCTGATTTGGCTCATCTTTGCCTGTAGTGTTTCTGAGCCTGGAGCTGACAGTGAAGATTTATATGTGATATGCTGCCCCATGTGGTCAGAAGAGGTATTGCTACATGGAGTGACTTTCATAAACAGCATGTGGCCAGAAATCGTATAACTACATAGAGTAACTTTAAACCACAGGCGTCAAACTCCAGTGCTGGAGTGCCGCTGTCCTGCATGTCTTTGTGCCCCTGAACTGATCACTTTGTCAGCCTGCACAGGTCTGTTCATCACAAATTTATTTGAATCAAGTTTTCCAGGGAAAACAAAAACAACAAAAAACTTGGACAAATCTAAGACGTGCAGGACAGCGACCCTCGAGGACATCCCTGCAACCGTGATAATGGAATAGCAAGCAAGACCTGAGGTGCCTTGTACTATTGCATGTTATTGTATGTCCAACTCAGAAGAAACAAATCACAATAATATAAACACTTAAATGTCTTTAGAATAATGTTTTATCCATCGCTTCCATATGGGTCTTATATGTATAGTAAAGTATATATTTTATTTTTCTCATGGTGTGTTGGTTTTAAATACTATAACGAAAACCTGTGCAATGCCTCCTGGTTTCTTCATGGACCTTTTAATCTCCAAATAAGGCATCACAGCTCCTCTGCCTCCACAAACGGGATCCACACAGCGCCCTCTGCTGGTCCATCCGTCACTGGCAAGGGGGAGGAGTCGCACAGGCAGCTTTATAAAATCTTCTCGGTCCCTGAAATTAAAAACAGTCTAGACAGACAGACAGACAGACAGACGTTAAGTGACAGTGGACAGGACGCCTCTGTGTGGCTCTAATCACACCGCTTCAGCTCAGCGTCGTACCGGTACAGAGGGAGCAGACACGTCCGCTTGTTGTTGACGTCTGTGTCGGTTAAAAACGCGGAGGGAGGACGCAGCCGCTGGATCTACACCGCAACACATCTGCGCAGCATTAACAACAACCAGGAGGCTGAAAAACATCACGTCGTTGTTTACCACAATGCCGTTTTCCGTTAACGGCATCATTTGTACGCTGGCGCTGCTGGTCCTGTGGCGGACGGAGGAGCTGGTGGAGGCGTGCAGCTGCGCTCCGGTGCATCCGCAACAGGCGTTCTGCAACGCGGATGTAGGTGAGTACTGCACCGGGGGCTGCTGCTGCTGCTGCTGCTGCTGTTGTTGTTGTTGTTGTTGTTTACCGGCCAGGGATGCATGGGGCCCCTGCACAGCTGACCCCAGCTGCAGTGGATCTCTGCAGCCGCTCAGCCCGCCTCTGAAGCGGGTTGAGGGGCTCAGAGAAACTGCTGGAAAGCCTGACGGTGTGGGGGGTGTTGCTCCACAAGGGCCAGGGCCATGGCTCCCACAGTTGGTACTGCATCCAGACTGCACAGTCGTCAATACTGTCACATCACGTTATGATGCCCACCATAGATTTTTTTCTTAAAAGCACATTTGAGAAGCAAATGAATAGAAATTATTATTAAATAACATCATAAGGAAACACAACCACAACTAAAAACATGCTTATTTTGAAGGACAGGTCCCATGAACATCTACGTATAAAGTGCATCATTATATCTCTCCTCGTTCTTCAAGTGTATGTGCTCCATGTTGGGAGTGGGAGCCAGTCCTAAAATGTGAGGAATATGTGCCCATTACTTCAAACTGTGTCTCAGTTCACAAGTTTTACATCTTACAGCTCCAGGATGAAGCAGTGTCGCTTAGTTTCTGCAGGGCAACGTGGCACCAAAGAGGAGAAAGGACAAGGAGGGAGAGCAAAAAGAGGAGTACAAGGGATGGAGAGTGTGCAGATGGGGAAGGGGGGTTGAATCTCAACCACAGAATATGTCACACCACAAGTTTTCCTCCTTTTTTTCTTTCTTTCTTTTTTTTAAATTTCCATTCCTGTCCAGTTTCTTCCTGCACAGAGTGGCGCTGGAAGGAATTACAGGAATGTTTCTGTTTCTGGGGCTTTCCCAACTTCACTCTGGTTGCAGCGTAGGGACACACACACGCTCATGCACTTCCAAAGTCCAAATAGACAGCTGAAGGAGTTATTATTCTGTGCATGGCAGACTCATACGCACTGGCCTGTCCGGGTGTGTTTCAGGAAAGGAGTAGGAAAAAAGATAATAAAAATGCCACTGCAAGTAAAAAAAAAAAAAAAAAAGAGGAAAAAAGTGCATATGCTATCCATAAGAATGAAAAAGGTGAAGTGAAGATTTAAACTATTTTCACTCACACGTCTCCACAAGTCTGTGTGCATCTCTGTAACTTCATATTGAAAAATGACTGCTCTGTTTTGGAGTGTGAGTCAGTCCTTTGCTGAGCTGGAGGCTGTTAAAGATGGGATGTTGTATAGGTGTTTTTTTTAAAGGCATGAGTCAGAAAAGGCTCTTGTCAGCTCTCACACAAGGGGGATGTACATTAATGGCTGTGCAGACCACTAAACGGCAATAATGGCCAGTGTCACTGTCGGGTCATGATTGCAGGGCGGATCAGAGGATGAAGCCGCATCTCAAAATAATCCCAATCCCCTGTGAGAAGCACATAGATAATACACAGAAGTGGCAGAGGTGTGGGGAAACAAGGTTTAGATGAGGTTTGCTGGCTTGTCAAGAGCAAAATGTCAAAAGAGAGCTGACTGAAATGTGGCAACAACAAAGTGACATTGTGGTCGAACAATTGAGTTTTGTTTTGGTGGAATGGCGTCCTATTCTGCTGCTTGTGTGTGTGTGTGTATGAGAGAGAGAATGTGAGATCTTCTGCTTTTCATGCAAAGTGATGCTCCAAGTCAGACCACAAGCCAAAAGAGTTGTGCACTGTCATGCACCCACCCCACAATCACACATGCAATATCCCATCTGCAGAGACAAACATCCTCCTTTTCAAATAAATCTGGTGCCCTCAGGGGAACTTCCACTCTGCCCTGCCCAGTCAGATTGTCCTCATAGCTGGTTGGCGGTCTGGAAGACCAGAGTCACCCTGCTGTCAGCAGCAGTGGGCACGGAGTGGACAACATGCACTCCCTTTATGGAACCACTGACAAGTTTGTCTTTGTGAAGTGTATTAAAAGTTCAGGTAAAGTAGAGACAAATGGTCATTCTGAGTTTGTGTCATCAACCGCACAAGCTGACATGAATCAAAACAATTGCCAAGCTGGATTTATTTGAACCAAACCAAACTCCTTTGATGTGAATTCACAAATGCTCATTTTTCTTCTTCTGCAGTTATTAAATATTTTTTGAATAACTTCCAGCTGTGGAGTAAGTTAACAACATCATTAAATTTTACTGCTTACACTTTGATGGTGCAGGCATCTCCTGCCTAAGATACATCGAATCTGCTGGCACTGTGAGCTAGAGAGGGAGGGAGTGGATCAGAGTAAAACCTGGTAAACTCTGGCAGCAATGTGCTCTTTAACCCAGCTGTCTCCAGGGGCAAGTTGTAAAACTTTCTGGTGAAAATTCAAGCAGGTGTTGGTGGTAATCCTCAGCTCTGCCCAGAATAAATCCACTAAGTGAGCAGTTGCTCCTTTTAATTTTGGTTCTCTAAGCGTATAGTGCTCCAGGCTCTGCGGTGTGGCATTTGCTCTTCACAAAAATCAATCCAATGTGTGTTAATCAAACATGATTTGTGTTTTTACTTGAAAGTATCCGAATATATACCCCGTAACAGCCAAGGAAGAAGACGATTGACTCAGCCTGTACACCCGCTGGGCATAAATGAGATTCTCTGAGCTGGTGTGGAGTCCTCCAACATCTGGTGCCGCGTTTAGAGTTCACATTTCACAAAATCATTAAAATTCCTTTTATCTAATCATTATTATTCTTTAAACCAAGCAGTCAACCTAAACTCTGCACTTATACTGAGTCCTGGCATCCTTGGAAGATGAGTTTTTATCAGAATGCAGAATAGGATTTTGCTTTCCTCTAATATCTACTGGACGTTGTTGGTGCCGTTACTGCTATTTAAGCTTTGACCTGCTGTGAAAAATGCAAACATCACTCTGAATGAGGTTCTCCTTATGTGGTGGAATAAGTGCACTGTGATAGTATTTTTTTATCTGTGCATTTTTGTTATATATTTTGATGAAATTGGTTGTTGTTGGTCTCTTTCCAGCTGAAGTGAACGTTCAATAAATCGGCATCATTCTACACATGGTAAAGGTACACACTGGTTAATTATTTGGTTTTAACTTGTCGGCATTGGTTGAATACCCACAATTCTTCACTGTGTTTAGTGTAAAGTGAGTAGAGCAACAGCACTTGGAAGCACTAGGAATGTGAAAATATGGTTTGTCACAGCCTTTACTGATGCCAAACTTCTTTTAATTGTATGAAAAAAAGACTAAAAATGTTTGTGTAAATCTCAGTTAGCGGTTGTTCATTGAGTTCATAGAGAATTATCAACCAGTTTAGCATCTTTCAGCTCATTTTCTTGACTTAAAGCTGCAGCACTCTGCTCTCATCAGGGTGTTTTCAGCCCAAAAACAACTCTTAAAACCCAACTGTGAACAACCCGTCCAGAAACAAACTGTAGCAACAATATGGTAGTGAACACACAGTGAAGCACTTCACAGCTCCATTTATTGGAGACCAGAGCAAAACTTTAAAAAGAAATATTGGATTTGGACTAACTGACGTAACCAGGCAACAGCTTGCCAGCATTTCTGCTACTGTACATCATCAGGTTGTAATGTGTCAGTGGCGTGCAGCTTATTCCTCCCAAGTGTGAAAAAAAATAGAGAACATCTCGTTACTGTAGTTTTGACAGTTAATCAAATACCTGCCACAGGAGCTGAAAAGTGCCTCTGTTTGACAGTTTTGACTGTTATTTGGATGAAAGAATAAATGCTAAAATATGACAGGAAATTAGAACACAAACTGACATTCCAGCCCGCTGTCTTCCTCGTCCTCTGGCTGATGGGATGTGCTGTGGACGTTCCTCTGGAAGCTGGACATTCAGGAAAACGCAAGAAAGATTTGTCAACCCATTCATGCATAGTGGTCACCGTAGTGAACAAATATTTAAAAGCTGTTTTCTGGTGCACGTTTTTGTATGGTTTCAAGTCTGATTTATGCTTCTGTGGAGCAGCTACGCACAAAGACCTGTGTTTGTTGTAAAGGTTACTGTTTCGGGCAGGAAGGATCTCCTGTAGCTTCTCTGTTGTCATTTGTGTCCCTTAGTAATTACACTAACTAGTTCTAGATGGCAGTGTTTGGGGTTATTTTGGTTTGTGTTTTTTGTTATTTTCTGCAGCACTGTAGCTTTTTATAAAGGGCTTCCTTTTCTTTCCTTCCATATGTAGCTCAGACATAGCCACGGACCAAATAATATATATTACAGAGCTGATAAATGTTGAGAATCTGTCATTTTTACAGACATTGCAGCAATCTTATCTTCCTACCTGATTTAAAAGACAAAATAATAGTAGCAGGGAATATGAAGAAGAGGAAGAAGATCAGTGCTAGCAGACCAGTCACATTTGTTGCAGTACACGTCGACCCAACGCTTGGTAACTATTGTTGAGAGGAGCACAGCTGGATATGGCAAAAGCTTAGAGCATGCAGTTCATCGTTACAGCGTACATATGCGGTCACTTCGACACTAAAGAATAAAAACTGAAAAAAAATGTTTAGTTACATATCGGTCGGATGAATAATATAGTCAGTGTAATGCAGAGTTGGATAAATTGGCAATTAATAATTATCTGCAGACAATTTGATTAAATCAGTTGGGCTTTAATCATGTCCTTTTATAAGTAAGTGACTGTATAAAAAAAATTGTATACATTTTTCCAAACTCCATGCATGAAAGAGTTACAAAGATCAGGAAGGAACATTTGAGAACCTGCTTAACAAGGAGAATCACAGTTCAGCATGCAGAGACGGCGCGCCACCTCTCCAAGGTCACATGTCTACATATTCACATAAACAAAATATTCTGTCCTTGCAAGATACTGTATGTGCGTCAAGAGATGTTGATAAGCTTGTCCCCTCGTCCTTTAGATTGGTGCTCTTTTGTGTCAATATGACCAAAGAAAAATGCCCTTTAACACCAATATGACATTTGTTTTAGTCCAGTAAAAGGTCCTTTACTGGGTTGATGAAGAAAAACAACTTGCAACAGGATAATTAAATTCTTAAATGTACAAATATTGCATGTTCTGTTGAAAAATGTATGAAATTTAAGAAAATGTAAAAAAAAAAAAATAATAATTTTTCTTCTATGCATCTGTTTTATGCTTCAGAGTCTGGGGTTGCACAGTCTCTTACTGTCTCATAACAAAGATGAGTCTACCATGTATGAAACAAAAGGTGAACTACTCACCACACTGGAATCATTACATTTCTAGGAAATACTACCTGTAGCAACTTCCAAATCAAATTCTTGAAATAATTTTATAATTTAAAAAAAGTCTTATTCCCAAGTCACCAAATACAAAGAAAAATCTGTAAATTGCAGCTTTAATAACATATATTTGAAAATCCAAAGAACAAAGGTGCAGAAAACATTAAAAACCAATAAAGGTTGATTATGCCATGCCTTGAATGTATTGATTTAATCATATTTGTTGGGAGTCTGTGTTTAAATGTACCCCAACGCTGACAGCCATGCCGCTCCACTAACTATCGTTAAGACCTCACAGGGGAAACCGGAGCTTCCAGGCTCTCTTACTGATGCTGCCAGAGGTCCCGAAAGCCGTCTGAATTGTGTTTGAGGGCGGTTTGTCTCTGTTCAAATGACAGGTTAAACAGAAGGCCCACATATGTCTGGAGCTGAACAAACCACATCAGGAAAGTAAGGGATGGTTTACTGGTCGCTGGAGTATGAAAAGAGAACTGGATAGTCATGCTATGGATGAACGGAGGGCACTTAGGATGTGGTGTGTGTTCATGTGGGGCTTGCATGGAAAACATTGCGTAGTGCAACTGATACGCATGTATAAGTCATTAAGCGTCATCCTGGTGGGGAGAGTAGGAGAGCAGTTGAAATGTGGGTCAGATGGTGGTTTATGGATGGGGCTCCAGGCTTCTGATTGACTGCTGCTGATCAGACCACGTCAGGACTTACCTGCGGCAAAACTCCACTGCCTCCTGGCCCTCGGTGGTCATGCTGTTTTAGCATCACGCTGTGTAATCTACCACCTCCGCAACATGCTGTTTAGACTGCACAGGATGATCAGCTCCGGCTTTATTGCAGGGGGAAACCTAGAGGTAAACACGTCTGCAGCACAGAGGTAGACAGATAAAGTCCCATAGTAGCAATCTATTGTAAATAACAGGGTAATTTCCCCCCAGCACTGCGTCCTGCTGCTGATTCTTTGCTCATTAGTTTGTGGCACAGAATGAAGTCAGGAAATGAGAGTGGAAAAACTGGGAGGAATGCAGGAGAGAGCGCCAGCCAGGTATACTGCTGTGTGTGTGTTTATGCGTGTACTCTGGCTACTGCTTCACATTTGCATAAGTGTCCAAGTGCAGCTGAACTGCCAGGCTTTACTTGTGATAAACTTGATTTCTCTGAAGCGCTACTTAATGATCTGCTAATTAGCAGTTCTGTTTTTTTCCCTCCCAGCTGATTACAAAACACATTTGTTCAAATTTACTTCAATAAAGATCTTATCTTTGAATGGCCTTAAATCAGAGTGTACAGCGAATTCAAGGTTTAGCTCTCAACCATAGCTCGTACTTTATTGTTCTGGTACCTGACGGTAACAGGAAGCTGCAAAAACAACGATGAAAGGTCCAGATGGATTAATGACAGTGGACACAAAACATACAGACACAAACGGATTGATGTAAAGTAAGAATATGCACTTTCTTCATGCCATGTCATTTCACACTGTCACATTAAAAAACAAAAACTAAACTAAAACAAAAAACAACCACTGACTGTAAATACTGGACGAACTAGTCAGTCACATGACCCACAGATTTGTACAGAGAGCCTTTAAAGCCAATTTGTCCTCAAACCGCACGGCGCCATGCTGCAAAGAGGCGGGACAAAGCTGTCAAAGACACCAGCAGAGCCAATGGCTAGCTTCACTGGAAGCTTCACTGCCCCCTGCACAATCTGTAGTGCATTACCACAACAAATGAACCTGCACCTGATGGCTGAAGATCGTTTTTGACTGTGACATTTACATTGTCGAATTTGACATGTTGACACTAAACACTCCACGTCAAAGAATTTTCATGATTGATCATGTTTATGTTCCAGGGTAAATGCTCTGGTGATCCTTTATTGATGGGCTTTTAAAGAAGGTTTAGGAATTGTTCTTATTTACTGCCATCAGACAGTAGCAGCAGTCAGCCATGCTCAGTCCACACATCTGTAACTTCTGCCTGATCATCGCCGCATAAGTCTGTAAATGTACCAACTTTGTGTTTATCAGTTGCAGATAAAGAGTGGGTTGTCAGTCCTCTTCCAGTAACCCTAATGGTTTCAGCTGATGCGCTGTTTGGCTTCTCATTTGTATTCCAGCTTTTTTTTTCTTCCTTCTTTACCTCTGTAGGGACCTTTTGCTCTGAATTTGGAGACCTGATTGTTTCAGTTACTTTTTCCATTCAGCTGTTTATTTTTTTGTTTGTTATTACAGAACTGAGAACACCAGATGAACCCGATTTCTTTTTTTTTTTCTTTTCTCTATTTCACTGGCATGCATTGCAGTTTCGCAATAGGTAAAGGCTGATACTTTATTCCTATCGTGCCAACAAAGTTTCATGTGCAAAATCTATCGGCTGAAGAAACTTTCAGGCTTATATGCACAGTTCCACAGCGATGGAGATTTGTAAAAGAGAATTTAAACATGGTATTGTAGATGGTGAAAAGGCTAAAAAGGCTTAAAGCTGTGTATGCACACAGAGTTTTGTGCATCTGTTCCCAGATGTTGCATGAAAACAAATTGTTTATAGTTGCTCCAAATGGCCATTGTAGATGGTAGCAGGACAGATGATTCTTATAGAAAGGAGGGAGATGTATCTTTGTTTATGCACATAGCAGCTCAGGTTTTCAGGTCTCTTCTCGAAGAAGACTTTTCCTCCTCTTGCACTCATTAAAAAGCAGTAATACTTGTGACAGGAAAGAATAAATGAAGCTTGAAATGCAAGTCTTGGCTGATACAAAAAATACACAAACAGGATTTGAAAAGCACAGATTTAGAGTGAAATTTTGCAACATTTTGCTCTATCGGCTGATCAGTTTCAGATGTTTGGACTTGTATACTGGTCAGATTTACACATAGAAGGTGTGGGATGGCTCACAGTTAGCAATAATGGTAGTAACATCATGACCACCCCATCGTGGAAGATCTTTGTCATAAATTTAAAGCTCGTAGTTTGTTCAGTGTTTGCATTAGTTTTTCACTAAACTATGTTTAATCATAAAGTTTAATCATTTTTCATCGAAAAGTAATGAACACTATTGTCTCACAAGTTCAATGATCTGAACAACAAGCTACTTTCTACTTTTCAAGAAAAAAGCCATCCTCTCCGCAGGACTGTAACCTTTAGTCTCTTCGTCTCTACGTTCAGATATCAGAATGGAGATAAATGTAGTAGTAAAGCTATTTACGTAAGACAAACAATTCTGATGGAGAATAATGGCAGGTTTCTTCTCCTTTTGGCTCAGATTTTGGTCTGATTTTGGCTGCCAAGTAGCTGATGATGAGTTTATTCCAGCTTTTCTGCTGACACCAGGAGCCCAGTGAAATGAGAGCAAACAGATGCCGTAAACGGTAAAATTGTTGGCAATTGTGTCGCCTGCAGATTCGCTCTATATGCCACTTGGTTGTTGTCAGTCCTGACACATTTACAAAAGAATATCACACAAATGTTCCTGTTCACACTTTCTGTACACTTATAAAGTTGAAATCAGCTTGGTGTGTCTGTAGGGATTCTATGTACACTATCATTTAGGTTCAATGACTTTTTTGAGTTTTGTCAGAGGCTTAAAATCAATTAAATTGCAGTTGCCTTCTCTGCTAAAGTTAATTGCCAATTTACTGCAAACACACATTCCGTTATGATTTAAAAACTGCTTCAGTTCACATCGTTCTAGTCCCAAACGAAGTTTTACACTCGTTGCCATCTAATTATAGACCCAGAGTTGACTTAACTCTGGAATGTTCCTCTAATCAACTCCACTTCTACTAACATTGTGCTAAATTAAGACGCTTCTATAAAAATAAAACAATAACATTAACCTTTCGTCACAAAACATAGCAAACACAATTGCAGTCTTAACACAAATGTAATTTATTTAAAAGTATATACTATGTTGCCTGTGTATGTCACGCATCAGTAACTTCTTCGATATTTGAGAACTTTTATTTTGTGATATTGTGAAAGTTTTGGTTCGTTGGATCGCTTCTGACATTCTTAAGGTTTTATAGACTCATTGAGCAATCAGCAGTCAGTTATTAGAGAGAGAGAGTGTCTCCAGAACAGCATTCTTCTTTTATCAGCATGAAAAATTAGAAGGGGAAAGGAACAGAGAACCAGAGATGTTATTAACTCTGGGAGCCGTGAACCTCCATATTTGCCTCTGCTCCAAGCCATAAACTGAACCCAAGGGTGTAAGAGCGCTAGCTGCTGTCTGAACGTGTGTTATGTGTGTCTCCCCTCTGTTCCTGGTTATTTTATGCATGTTTTTACCTCCCTGTTGCTCATTTTTTCCATTCTGAAATAATGCCTTATGTGTAGCTCAATCCATGAAAGCGTACGCACACACATCGTGTCAAACGCACCTCTAAGGCTAAATCTGTCTCTGTATATCAGCTTTCAAGTCATATTCATAATCCTTAACTGTCATTCTGTGATGTTTTCCTGGTTTTGTTTTGAATGTTTGTGCTGCAAGCCAAGTTCGTTCATGTGTCTGGATCTCGCGTAGTGTTTGGGCTCATGCAAACCTCGAGTTGCACAGACTTGACTACTGTAGGTCCTGTACTTCAGACTGCTGAGGAGGTTGTTTGGTCTCTGTTATTAGCCTGTGATGCAGTCAAATGAGAATCAGGGGTTTGGAGCATCTCCAGTTATGGCTGGCTTAGATTTGCATCTTTGCTTTTTGAAGATGATGCGGTTCTGTTGGCGTCTTTGTGCGTAGACCCCCAGCAGCCAGTAGGACAGTTTGCAGCGGCGTGTGAAGCAGCTTCGATGCATATCAGCACCTCCATTTCTGAAGCTGTGGTGCTCAGTCGGAAAAGGGTGACTTGCCCATTTCAGATGGGGAATGAGTTGCTGTCAGAAACGGTTCAGGTATCTCAGGGTTTTGACATGCAAACGGGGGCAGCGTGAACAGAGAGCTGGGCCAAAAGGCAAAGCTCTTAATTTACGAGTGAATCTACCTTCCAGTCCTCACCTGTGGTCATAAGCTGAGGGTGGTGAATGAAAGAATGGGGTTGTGAATAAAAGCTATTGGAGTGACCTTCCTTCAGAAGGTGGCTGGGCCAGCCTTAGGTGACTGGGGGAGGAGCACAGTTATCTGGGATGGTGTCATTGCTCTTCTACATTGAGAGGAGCCTGCTGAGGTGGTGAGGATGTCTGCTGGACGCCTTCAGACATGTCTCATCTGATGGAGGCCTGAGGGCGGACGTAGGACTTACCAGGAAGTTGTGTGTATATATATATATATCTTGATTGGCATGAGACGCCTCTGTGTCTCCCAGAGGAGCTGAAAGGTGTGGCTAGGGAACTGAACAGCTTGATTTCCGAAAGCGTTTGTTTTTAGTGGTCCTAAAATACTGGATGAGGGTGGCTGCTGAGTGTTAACACTGTCTCCTTCTTTTTTTTTCTTTTCTCTTTCGATTCTTCAGCAGACACTGGCCTGTGCCTCTATAAAGACAGCAGATCTCTTTGTTAGGCTGTTTTGTGCCATCTGGTTGTGTTCATTTTAAAACTATCCCAGACATGTGATCTTCGTATATCTGCAGCTAGTTCTTTGTGAGTGAATATGGTGAGTGGGAGCTCCTTCAGGACTCCTCTGCCTGCCTCTTGGGCATTCAGTAAACAGTTTAAAGCCAATAAGAGAACAGTTCACTGCAACCCAGCAATGTGGCAAGTTTGTCGTTTACTTTGCCGTGGGGGCGTGGAGCTTCTGAAGAATGCAGTCTCCTGTTTTGTGAGCAAGCTGTGAAACTGTGACAGGATTTGGCATTTCTGTATTAAAATCTCTCGCCATTTACCAGTGAACACACACAGCAGTCAGCAGCGAGTTAACATGTTAAAGCATATATCATCAATGCTCAATCAAATGTAGCTTTTTCTAAAAGACCAACATTGTGCGTACGTCCAGCGCCAGTGTTTCTGTAATTAGTTTTGAAGCGTCACCTCTTGTATGTCTTTTATTTCTGCCATCTGTATCGTCCAGAGGGTGAACAGATATATACGTCAACTATTGGAAGAATAAATTCAAGTAGAAATACCTAAAAATTGCTGGTTTTAGGCTTCTGAAATGTGAAAGTTTCTTGCAGTTAATATTTGCGTGAGTGTTTTTGAGTTTGCAAGTGGTAGTGGAGAAAATGTAACACTGATAAATTTTGATATTAAATAGATTTAATTAAGTTTTTGTTGGTTTCAACCTGGAATCTGACACCATTTTTATTTTGTTTTGCTACCAGTGATTCGTGCGAAGGTGGTGGGCGAGAGTGAGGTGGATTCTGGGAACGATATCTATGGGAACCCCATCAAGAGGATCCAGTATGATGTCAAACAAATCAAGGTGAGAAGGTTTTCCCAACACAAATACCGAAATAGTTTGGACGCCGCAGACATCGAGCGTCTCATTTTTACCTCTGATTTTCCCCTCACCCACCATGGTGTTCCAGATGTTCAAGGGACCCAACCAGGACATCGAGACAGTCTTCACTGCTCCAGTGTCCGCAGTGTGTGGTGTTACCCTGGACGCCACCGGCAAGAAAGAGTACCTGATCTCAGGTTTGTGCTCTTATTTTTTTTTTTTTCCCTTTTTAAAGATATAAGTAGTGCAACTGTTCTGCCACAGTAAAAGAGTAACATTAGTAATGGCTGTTTTAAACAAATAAGGATATCTTTGATCTCAGTATTGTGATGATAACTGAGATCTGTCACAAGGACAAAATGTGAAGTAACACAAATGTAGGCAGACAGACAGACAGATAAATAGATGGAGAGGGAAGAGGCAGGAATTTGCAAACAGATAATAAGATATAGACATGCAGGTGTTCTCAGCCGGGCTGGCAAACATGAGAGCAGATAAATACTGGCGGGCATGTTGGATTGGGTGACTGTTTATGTTATTATGGGTAATGATAGGCTGCTGACTAAACCCTGGGGAGACGGGGAGGGACCTCGTCTGTCGTGCTGTAGCTGGAGCTCCTGAGACATTTCGTGCCTGAGTGGCTGTTTCACGTGCACATAACAGCGCGTTTCTTCAACACTTGTAAACTGAAGCAGCTGCAATCATTTTCATATTAACATGGCTGCTTGGGAAGTGAAAGGGGGTTGACTCAAAATAACAGAACACTATAAAGTGGAGCTGTCCTTTTGAGCTACGGAGCAGCTAACTGTCCACCTGACTGGCAGCTAGTTTGTTGTGTTTACTAAGTAGGAAGCTCCTTTTATCAGACGAGCTCTGAAAACCCCACCGGCTCTGCTGCTGAGTAGCTGGTGAACATGGCGTTTAGCATGGCATTGATGGAAGAGAAATATAAGAAAACTTTGACTGATATGCGCCCGTAGATGAAGTGCAGCTCAGAATGCTCAGCCTAAAAGCTGATAAGTAATGCGACTTTATTTTCGAAAATAAATGACCGATCAATTACAGAAGACATCTCAGTGCTTTGTGTCAAAGAAATAAACACAAACTTTCCAACGCTTCTGGAACCAGTTTGCAAATTGACTGACCCCTTTTCCTGGAGGCATATGCAGGATTTATACTCGCTTGCTCACCCACATGTGGACATGGACGCGTAGTTGTTGCTATTATTTTTCAAATTTGTCAAAACATTCATTAATTCAGAGGACCTTCTTCACATCATTTATTTACGGCAAACTGAAAAGAGCCACAGAAAACACAACCTCTCCTCAAACTGGCAGCCCGTCTTCATATGTCGGCGCCGGTCAGCCGTCATTTCCTCATCCAGCATTTCATGATAACATATAGTGGTGGATGGATTTTCTTTTTTTTTTCTCCACAAAGGGATTCAAACTATTCCCAGGAATTGCACAAGTGAATGGTCACCCAAGTGTATATATAAAAGTAGTCTTTTAATGTTTGCATGTGAAATAAGGCTGCTGTTGTGAATTAAAGCAGTATATAAAGTCAGAATGAGACGGCACAGCCAGTACAGGAGACACAAAGTATCATGATGTCATCCGTGCTCTGGTTTCTCCATCCCTGACAGAGATGAACCCACAAACGCTCGTCCCTAATTACATAGAGTTGTAAGAGGAGGAACTGCTGAAACCAGCGTTTCCTCTCGCCGACTTGAGCAATGGGAAATAAAGTTAACTTTCTGCTGAGCAGGACAACTTTTGAAATGATTCGTCTTCTGTTTAGGTTGAAGGGTCAACTGCTGGAAGACTTTACGGTGAAATGTGAGACAGTAGCGTCTGCAAGGACATACTGTAAAAACTTGCAGACAGTGGTGAGGGGCAGATCTGTAAACTCAGCTTTAAATATCACCTATTTTGACTTGTGCCACTTATTTTTGGTACACGGAGTCAAGCTTTTCACAAAGACATCTGGTTTGTGTTGATGACTGCAGGTATCACTCTGAAACAAAACTGATTTTTATCAGGTTTTTTTTTTCTTCCTGAATCTGTTATCTATGATTTGTTTAGTAAAAACTTAAATACTTACTGATCCATCCTGGACTTGTTTTTTTTTTCTTCTCCTTGTTTTGTCTGAGTCGCCTGTCACAGCCGTCATTTTAAAAGTTTTGCGTTGCTGCTTGTTGTTTTCCAGGAAAGGCCGAGGCAGCGGGGAGCATGCATGTGACCCTGTGTGATTACATCATGCTCTGGGACTCCTTGAGTGCCACCCAGAAGAAGAGCCTCAGCCAGCGCTACCAGATGGGCTGTGACTGCAAGGTGAGGCAGCAGAAGGCCATCTGTTTGGTTTATCTCCAGGAGTAGAAAAAAACAAAACAAAAATAAGAGCTTCAGCATATATTTGCGTCTTGCAGAACAGATCCAGACAAAACAGACCAAACAAGATGAGACATGTACGACAACAAGCATCAGAGTTGCGAGTTAGGACTGATCATTGTTGATTTTGGTCACTTTTACCTCAGTATTTGTGCAGATTAAACACACACAGCTTAGCATTCTTTGTGTAGCTGGTTGTAGATCAACTATCTTCAATTTCAAGCGAGACTACCAGACCGTACAAATGGGAATGTAGCCACTGTGACATGATCATCACCTTGTGAGCTAATAGTTTGAGCACTTTCAAGTTGTGGTTTAGCCTTTGCCAGTTTGGTTTCTTGTGTACGATGTAAGAGACAGATCTGATGCTTTTACAGTGGCACACACCAGTCACTGAAAGTTAATGGGTATAAAGATACAATTTAAAGAGGTGATAAATGTAGAAGTGGACCCAAAAAATGTAACTGTAACCCCCAGTATTTTATCATGGTGGTCTATAGGAGTTGACTAAGTGACACATTCAGATATGAATATGGAATCTGGAAAAAATTGCAGTTCATCAGATGACCAGTAGGGGCTGGCTCCAAAAGCAAGCCAGTCTGCAGCACTCAAATCGTCCTTCTGCCAAGGACAAGCTGTCAACAGCTGTCTGGACTGTGGTGGCATTCAACCTTGGGCCGAGCTGGTTTTCGCTCTTCCTGCTCTGAGCGAGCCACCTTTGCCCGCAGAGCATTAAAGATCAACGTGGAAGGGTCCGATTCATGGTTGCAGTCCAACCCCTGGTACTGTTGGGCTTTTCTGCCAGAGCCTTTTAGCTGGGCCAAGGCTTGGCAGTCAATGTTTGGTGCATTAGCTTTGGAGGGGGTCAGCCAGAGTTCCTGCTGTCATTATTTCCGCTTTAGCAGTCCTCATTTCAGATGTCACTCCCGATACAACGCCTGAAACAGTTACAGATTCACCCTATTGCTGAGATAGGCTGAGCAGTTGCTAGTAGTTCTACAGGAGACTGAACAGTGTTTTGTTGTTATTTCTTCTCAAATGGGGAACTACTGTTTCTGTGAGATTGGGAATTTAAGATTGCCTCAGCTATCGACATCATGAGGTTTTTTGATGCAAGTAGAATTGTTGGCCGTTGAGTTTCAAAATAGAGAAGCAGTATTTTTCCGCTGCCTGCATTCTGACCAAGTCAGTGTTTGAGCGTTATGAAAATACCAAACAGCTTGGTGGCCTAAATCTGTCTTGTGGTAAAAGGAAGTCTATCACTTCTGCTTCCAAACTGGCTGTTTCCATTGTTTTCTTTGTAACTGATTAAAAATGGCACTTGTTGTTTTCACTTGTTAGTGATTAGTTCCTATTTTGGCTTAAAAAAAACGATGGAGAGAGAGAGAGAGAGAGTTTACAGTAGGGCTACAATATGACCTGAAATTACTATCATGATTAAATTGAACATATTACCTCGATTACAATTAATGTGCAATTATTTTAGTTCATTAACAATGTTTTTAGTGCAAAAATACTCTTTTAAAAAATACTTTTTAAACTGATATGTTTCTAATGAAAGAGCACATTGATGTAAAATTTTAAAATGAGTGGAGAGCAATACACAGATTAACTATTTATTGTCATTTTTGGAAAATGATAAACAATTGAAGTAATTGATATGAGCAAGATTACATTGTTATAGGTTCTGATGGTCAGTTTTGTTTCATTCTTGATTAATTGCTCAGCCCGTTGATTTCCGCTGATTTTCAAATATTATTTACTTTTCCTCTTTTATCATAGAATAAAATCAATAATGTATATTTAAAATTTATTACCACTGACTTTCTTGTGCATCACTTTATCATGACTTATGATGCTAATTAATGTTAAATCCTGTTAATTCTGTATAAATATTTCCAATGTCTGAACCAAATAAGGATGTTCTGGTCGCCCATCTGACGTGTGCATGCGTTTGAAATCTTGGTTCATAGTTTAAGATGGATCATCAACCTCGCTGACTGTTCCTCAACATTCATCAGCTCAGATATAATTTGTTTGCGCCGTTGCTAAGTGTGAGCTATATAAAGGAAGTAAACAAAAGGAAGCAGAGCGCATTGCAAGCTAAGGTGCTGCAGAAAAGAACCCAGACTGCCCTCTAGTGGTTAGTGGTGTAATTACAGGGCGACACAAAGAATGATGCACAACTATAAAAGCCAAAGATGGTCTAGGGCTGATGCATGGCCTACCTGAGAACGTGCTATTCATAAATCAGGCTTTAGGTTTTAAGAGGCAGCTTTAAAGTCAAGTTCATCTGTTTAACGCCACAGAATGCAACTCAGCTGTCACTGTCATTTTAACAGTCTGTGAGGTTGGACTTTTTTTTTTTTTTTTTTTTTTTCGTGCAACCAGATATGGATTTCTGTTTGGTTTTTTTGAAAAGATCCTGTGGATTTTAACTGGAGTCACGGTTGGCTCAGCTGTTTCGAAGGAATCTTACCCGCTTCTGACCATGTGCAGAAACTTATCAATTGCACAGGAAAGCAGGCTGTGTACACAGTTCAGAGACGTTGTTTTGTGTGTCTCTGCAGATTGTCCGCTGTCCCTCACTGCCCTGCGAGATCTCTGCTCCAGAGGAGTGCCTGTGGACGGACCTGATGATCGAGAAGCAGGTGCACGGACGCCAGGCCAACCACTACGCCTGCGTCAAGAGAGCAGACGGCTCCTGCTCCTGGTACCGCGGCGTCGCACCGCCAAAGAAAGAGTTTTTGGACGCCGAGGATCCTTAGTCTCGTGGCACATGTGACTGCCCACTGCACAGCCTGATAGAGAAAAATGTAAACGAATCAATTTAAATTTTAAAAAGGAAAAAAAAAAAAAAACACCACATCAGGCAAAGTGATTTTTGATATCTGAAAAAGGTTAAATTTAATGTGACCAAAATATAGCTGCTGGTCTGAAAACAATCTTTAGCCTCTCCTCCATGAGACAGCTTTCGAACCTCAACGTTTCTTAAGATTGAATGACTCAGAGGAAGCTCAGAGGTTGTTCTCAGACTCAGCGTCTCTGCAAAAAAACACAAAAAGCATCATGAGACATAGACTGGCCGAGTGATGATGTAATTCCTCCTGAGGCTGGCGTCAGGAGGATATAAATTCTCGGCGAGACAGAGCACTTCCTGCCCCACAAAGCTTTTTAACAACCCCGCTCCCCGTCAGTCCCCGATCTAAAGACGATCATTTACCCGTTCATATTTCTACTTTTATTACCTCATTATCCACGTTATTCCAAAGTCAATTTCCAAGTTGCCTTTTTTTAAATGATTGTCTCCCACAACACTTAATTACACTTTTCACGTTTTCTCTGCTTAGCCACTGGTGACGACGGACACCTGGCTGATGGTATTTTTCTGATTTCATTAGGTGAAAATCTTCTCTTGAAGCCTGTGACGTCACAGGCCTCACTGGACCAGTCTATGCTGCATGAATATGAGCACTCTAAATTAAAAACCTGCTCATGAGGTAAAACGGCTCCTTTTTACTGCCCTGCAGTTCAGTCAGAAATGTCCCACCTTTGTCTTTCTTCTTCAAATCCTCCCCACCTCCATGTTATGTAGCTGTACAGTACCTATGCATATACTTTTGTTGTTACTTGATAATTATTATTTACTGCATTAGAACTAGATTTGCACTTTTTGAGGATGAGTTCCAGTAAAGACAAGAGTCCGAACACTCTGATGTGATGGTTAGCATTCGCCCAGACCGACAGATCCACCTCAGGTGCAGATTTCATTTACGTTTGAGTGCTTTGGTGATCCATACTCACAAATAGCAAGCTGATTCTGGCTATAGTCACGAGAACAAATTGAAATAATACTTGCAGTGAAAGACGAACAAAAACTGGGTGTGTGAGAGGTTTGAGTATAAGGGATCTTTTTGCAGATTTTATGTGTGAAAGAGAAACACGAAGAGCTTGTGGGATGATATTTCATTCACTTTGTATTATCTGTTGATTTGTAAATGCAAGCAGCAGTTTCATGATATTCTTGCAGATGGTTCATTTCATGAGAAAAAAAAACAGTCATGACACGCTTAATGTTAGCTTTGACTCGTCTTTCAAGCTATTAAATGAAAGCTTTATCGCTGTCCTAGAAAGCAAGTTACTCAATCAAAGTTTACAGTGCTGTTTTATACACCTCAAGCTACATTAACTAAAAAAATTATATATATGATGGAGTATTAGAGGCATAATTTAAAACTAAACTCTTTCCTGTTTCCTTTACCTTGTTTTTTTTTTGTTTTTTTTTCAGTGTTATGATTATACCTGTCATGATTTTTGTGTGTTTTTTGCTGTCTGTCCACAATGTTTTGAGCTGTCTTTTTCAGAGGGTCCTCTTGCGCTGGAGTAACGTGAGAGTGAGAGCGGTGTAGAGAAACCAGAAATGGTTACCTTGTGTGAATAGAGGACTGTGCATGTGTTTGATGCTTTGTGTAAGTCCAAGCGAAGGACGAAATATTCAGTATTATCAAATAAAAAAAAACAAAAAACAACACAAGTTTGAAAGAGTATGCACAGCCTGTTTTGTAGTCATTTCAAGTAACTGCAGTTCATGTAGCAGCATGTGTGAATATCACACCTATATCGATGAAATTACACATTATGGTGCTTTAGAGTATACCCTAAACATCTAAACAGTCCCCTAAACATTTATTGTACATTAAAGCTTTGAAAAGTAGCCTCACATGGACTTTTATACCACTTATTAATTATTATTTGTGATAAAAGACAGGAAGCATATGATTAGGCTTCTTACAGGATTACAGGAACACGCTACAAAAGCATCTTTTTCAACCATGACGTTGCAGCTCTAATGCCAGCAGCTGGTGGATCTTATCTATGCTCCATCCCTACTCTTCTGCTGACGGGTTTGTTTTTGTGGGTTTTAACAACTTTGCACTAACGACAGCAGATGCAGCATGATGTAAAGTTGTCATGATTCGAGGGTGAGGACCCAAATGCAGGAGACCACTAGGCAGCAGATTCAAACAGAAGTCCCTTATTTTTCAAGATGTGCATCAGATTATCCACAAAACAGAGGACGGGCAGGACAGAGAGGATCTACCAGTGTCACACATTTAAACATTTTAAGGTCATTTGTGATGATATTGAAATTTGGCAAAGATGACATTTCTCTTGATCAGCGCTGAAATGTGTCTACAAATATATTGGAGCCCTCATACTGAGCATGATTTTGAAGGACCACCTCTTGTTTAAGCCGAGAAGTTAAAGGACCTGCCTTCAGAGCACAGAGAAACATATGTTGGCTATAAAAGGTTAGAGACGGCAGAATAAGTGGGCATTGAGATGCTGATTTTTGGAGAATCTTTCAGAAGAAAAACCATTCATGAATCTGGGCTTTATGGAAAAGACTGGGAGACTTTGAGACCGGAACAAACTGTTTGACCTCAGTTCTAAGAACTGTGTCTTGAAGACGCAAAGCACCATCACAGAAATACAATGGAAAAGCATGGAAGTGGCAACATTATGATGTGGGGATGTTTTTCAATTGTTACTGTTGACTGGAAAGCCATATAGAGCAAAAAATAAATAAAAATGGAGATATCCTTTATGAAAACCAAAGGCTGATCTTGCACCAGATCAATAACTCCCAAGCACATCACCAAGAAAACACTGAAGTGGAAAAGAGAGACTTAGAATTCACGTTAAGCTTTAGATTGATGTTCAGTGGTTTTTCTTACAAAATAATCACTATGGGGTAAAGTAATTCAGTCAAGGGATTAAAAATTCACTGTCTAAATAACAGGAGGAAGTTATTCATGTGACATAAACTTGAATTTAACCTCTAAACATTTGTCAAATTGGTATGTTAAGCAGTCTCTCCTGGCCTTCGCTTGGCTGCTGCTAATTTTCCCACTGAGGGACGTACTTGAGAGCAGAATAGCAATCTGTTCTGGGAGAGGAGAAAGTAGATGTGGTAATCGACTCAGCTCGGAAAATATTTGAGAAATGTGCAGGCAGAGCCTGGATCAGGCGGTTTTGTCATCTGTTCATTCTCTCCTTGGTATTTTTCTAGCAGGATTTTAATAATGTTCTCCTGTCACTTCTTGCTGGTCCGAGCTTTTGTGCAAAGGCTGGTGTCTGTGCAGGAGGTGTGAATCTTACACATTTGACTTAAGTGGACTAATGCAGAGTTTCCTTTACTGCCCTCTGTCTCTTCTTTGAATATGCACTAAATTTGGACGTGTGTTTTTGTGTTTGAGGACATGAGGTTGTTGTTGAAGGATTTTCATCCAAACAAAACATGATGAAATAGTTGACATTATATTATTTACTGTTTACAGTTGGGCAAAAAAGTATTTAGTCAGTCACCAACTGTGCAAGTTCTCCCACTTAAAAAGATGAGATTCCTGTAATTTTCATCATAGGTATACCTCAACCATGAGAGACAAAAGAAGAAAAAAAATCCAGAAAATCACATTGTCTGATTTTTAAAGAATTTATTTGCAAATCATGGTGGAAAATAAGAATTTGGTCACCTCCAAACCAGCCAGATTTCTGGCTCTCACAGACCTGGAACTTCTTCTGTAAGAGGCTCCTCTTTCCTCCACTCGTTACCTGTATTAATGGCACCTGTTTGAACTGTTACCAGTATAAAAGACACCTGTCCACAACCTCAAACAGTCACACTCCAAACTCCACTATGGCCAAGACTAAAGAGCTGTCAAA
>JBAMYA010000011.1:8175904-8210248 GCA_037176975.1 Arrhamphus sclerolepis | reverse complement strand
TTGCTGTGTAACACATAAAAGGCAAAAAAGGGTATCTTTGATAAAAAAAATCAAAGAAAGGACCCGCACACTGTAGGTCTTGCAAAAAGATCAGCTATTTTATTAATCAACGTTTCGGTCCCTTCAGACCTTCATCAGGACAGACATCTTTTTGCAAGTCCTACAGTGTGCGGGTCCTTTTCTTTGATTGATTCAAAAGGAACATCTGAAATGACATAAATATTTATTATTGTATTTGTGATTTTTCTGTTTTCAGAAAAAGTATGCAGAGGAATAAACAGATGGCTATGGGTCGAAAGAAGTTTAACATGGATCCCACAAAGGTACCAGATTATTGTCACAGTGCATTTTATTCAGACATCACCACCACAGTAATCAGGACTGGTACCGGAGGTCATTCCTGTCCACTACAACAAGCTAATAAAATGTGGTAATATGCACTACAACAATCTAATAGCCTAATATTCTAATATTAATGAAGTATGAATATTGCAAGTTAGTGTTGTCAGGGTTGTGTGTTGATGCAATGTCCTGTCTGAAGCTGTTCAGGAGGATGTGGCTCCAAAGTGAGTTCTGTTTTGAGCAGTACTTCCTGTACATCATACACTACATACACACTAAACGACAGTAAAAAACAAAAAAACAGGCTACTGATCTTCTCATCAACCAACACCCTGTCAAACACCGGCAAGAGAGAAGCATTATTACAACACCCTAAGACCATGTGACATTGAAATCACCACACCACATTCACAACATAAAATTGCAGTTTTTCCGGTCAAAACACTAAAAGCCAGAATATATTAACCGTCTTTGTAACCTTTGTAACACCGTTTCTAACACTGTTCACTGGTCACAGTTCAAATATTACCACAGTGCTGTCTGCCAAGCAGCACCAATATGAGGAAGAAGTCGCTCTGTCTCCACAATGAATCAGGGAATTCATCGCTTCATAAACAACATTCAATCAAGCTAAAGTTAACAATGACAGAGATAGTCCTGGTATTGTAATTAAGCTTGGCATGCTGTTCTGGTAAAAAAAACATGGAGCTTGTTTCTATGTGGGGAGCAAAAAAAAAAAAAATTTAAATTACATCATTGTTAATCACCTAAAACCAGAAAACATTTCAAAGAGTAATTTGGATCCCCTGATAAGGAATCACATATCAGATGATCTTCTCTGCATCTCTGATAGTCCTAATTTCAACAACATTTCAGGTGAAAGAAGGCAGCAACACAGGTTTCTTTATATCCTGGTCAAAATGAATTCCATTCTCATGCAGAGTGACTCGACAGTGTTTTGAGTTTCTTCTTCTTGAATCATATATACTTTCAGGTTACTGTCATATTGAACAGAAAAAACTCCAGATTGGTTTTGCTTTGTCTCCAGAGAACTTAAAACATTCAAATGATTTTGGTCAAGTGGTGAAGTGTGTTGTCTGGATCTGTCTCCCAGGGGATCCGCTTCCTGATTGACAGCTCGCTGCTGAAAAACACCAGCGAAAGCATTGCTCAGTTTCTCTACAAGGGAGAGGGCCTCAACAAAACGGCCATTGGAGACTACCTGGGAGAAAGGTAAGTAATACTAATGATGTCCCTAGATAACGATGCCAATATGACAATTCAAGTTATGACAACTGATGGCAAGCTTGCAGAAACAGTAGCTGAGTTATGTATTTCCATGTCTGCATGTGTGAGATGGGAAATGAAGCCTTATCAATGTCAAATATTAATTAATGGTCCATTTGTAGTTTTCAAAGATTATCAGTCTAATGAGATGAGTATTTTCATCTCATCCTCCTGTGTGCATGCATGTGGGCGTGCTTATGTGGGTTTTTGTGTGTCGTGCAGAGATGACTTCAACATCAAAGTTCTGCACGCCTTCCTGGAGTTACATGAGTTCACAGACCTGAACCTGGTTCAGGCTCTCAGGCAGTTTCTGTGGAGCTTCAGGCTGCCTGGCGAGGCTCAGAAGATCGATCGCATGATGGAGGCGTTTGCCCAGCGTTACTGTCACTGCAATCCAGGGGTGTTCCAGAGCACAGGTGCATAACTTTGTGTACAGGGGAATTCATGTTATTAAAAAGAGAAAAAAAAAAAAATATATATATATATGTATATGTGTGTGTGTGTGTGTGTACACATACACACACAGTCCTACAACAAACCAAAGCAAACAGTCAAAACCAAAGAAAAGCCAACAGTCATTTCATTTTTATTTATTGATCATTTGAGCGTTGGCCTTCACAACCTGATAAACTCTTGAGACATAAGATTATTATTTTAAATAAATGAAAGTTAAAGTGTTATTTCATTTTCACCATTCATCTTTCTGACCTCTAATTGGGTGGGCAGATTACAGTCCATCTTCTTTGTCGCCCACTGAGTATTTATTTTCCACTGAGCAGCATGTTGTTGCTAAATGGCATTCACATTCAAAATGGTGCTACTTTTGCAGGCTTGAAGAAGAAACCTTTATTTGTAATTGCCTACACACACACATATATATATATATATATATATATATACGTACACATATGTATGTGTGTAGGTACATGCATAACAGAATTGCAAATTATATACTTGGAGAGCTTCAAGCTGGGTTAGGGTTAACTTCTGCACACTGCCATTTAAGCTCCCAGAGAAAACCATGCAGATGCAGATGGGAACTGAGTAAACTACTGCACCACTGTGCTGCCCAGTCACAGAACATCAGTGTCTCTGTAGCTTTAGAGGTGGCTAAAGTGAGTCACTTATTTCATTCTTTAAGTCAGTTAATTCATCCACAAATGACAAATCACCTGTCTTCTGATCCCTTAGAAGGCTAAGGGGCCATTACGCTGCTTTTGAGAACATTGAGACCACTTTAGATCAGGTCCCAATCACAAAACACAAATTAGAATGGATTAAACGATCTTTTGGATAGTAATGACGATAGATAACAGTTTGATGTTAGTGTTTCTGAAAATCTCAAAAGAAAAGGAGACTAATTCTGTATACGGATGGATGTTCAGATCAGTGTCTACATTGTCCTCCATAATGTTTTGGAGTGACACATTTTTACCTGACATACCCATTTACAAAGTTTGAAGTTTGAAATAAAACTATTCATATGTGATCATTGTAGTTTCACAACACAATAATTTACGTTATTACCCACCATTATTTCTTAGTCCACCCTCATGTGACTGACTAGACCTGCCACCGGCACTAATGCGTCCTTTCTGTCTTCCAGATACCTGTTATGTGTTGTCATTTGCTGTGATCATGTTGAACACAAGTCTACACAACCCCAACGTGAAAGACAAACCCTCAGTTCAGAGATTCACAGCAATGAACAGAGGAATCAACGATGGAGGAGATCTGCCCGAAGATCTACTCAGAGTAAGAGAAGTTCATTTGTAAGAAACCTCCTCATTGCGGACACAAAAGCTCAAATCACATAACTTGTGATTACTGTTACTCCAGTGGAGTTGGTGCCCGGCCAGGCTCAGACAGCCGTCAGTACCATTACATTTAGAGAGAAACTCCCACTAACTGCCGCAGAGGTTCAATGACACACTTGCTGTAGCTATGGCTACAGTATAGTTTGGTTGTTATGGTTATAGCTGCTGCCTTTTCTTTTTTTGTGTGTGGGGCTATATGCTGTATTTTTATGGGTGTTGCCGGTGTATTAAAACTGTTCCTTTATTCTTTCTAATGTTGTGGTATAGGAACCAGATTTAATCACAGAATCAGCTGCGTTCACACTTGTAGTTACATAGATGCTGATGAAGGAAGTCCTAAATAAGCCACGTGAAGTGTTGATCACTTCATTTTGGCAGTTTATTATAGCTGTTCTGAACCAACTGTGGATCCAGTGAGGTGTAGTTTAAAAAAAAATATTTAAAAAAACAGAAGAAAAAGCACTAGATATGCAAAACCAGCTGAGAAAAAACTTAAACACTGTGAGAAATTCTGACTTTTTAGAGCTTTATTCCCATTTTAAAAAAGAAAAAAAAATTAAAACAGCTGCACAGGTTTCAGTCAGCTGTTTCTATGTTGACATTGACGTTCCAGCCCTCAGGATCTTTGTGTTACCCTCTCTGCAGAACCTGTACGATAGCATAAAGAACGAACCCTTTAAGATCCCAGAAGATGACGGCAACGACCTCACACACACCTTCTTCAACCCCGACAGAGAAGGCTGGCTGTTAAAACTCGGTACGTGAACTCATACATTTGTTCATTCTGTATAAATAAATTCATACTGCTGTTGTGTTAAAATAATGTAAACAAGTCTGCCTTCTAGTGGACAGAATGTGTAACAGCACTCTTAAGATGAGGACTGACCTGTGTTGTTGCTTTATGATGAAAGTCTGAACAAAGTTGACTGGTGTTTTGAAAGCTTGTCTTTGTAATAATTTTTTTTTTTTGACATTCTTCTTTTTTTCATGGTTTTGACTCCAGGAGGTATGTAGACTACTCTTTAAACTGCCCTGCTTTGATGCACTGCTTTGCCACTGAGCTGCCTCACATCCACATCTTTGCTTTCGCTGGCTGTGTGCATCCACCTCTGCATCACAACTGCAGTCAGAATAAAGCTAGATGACCTGATTTCACCATCTGTTGTATCCTGATGAGAAAGGCACAAGCTTCATATCTGCTTTTTTCAGTACCAGCCTGAATTTTAACCTCAGCTTCTGCACCCAGTAGACACCACTTAATCTGCTGATTTGTGCTGTCGGTGTGTGTCAGTGTCACTACCAATGTCAAGCCCAGTCTTCAGTCTTTTTGCGGGAGTTGTAACTCAACTGTAACCTGTCCTCAGGTGGACGAGTGAAGACCTGGAAGAGACGCTGGTTCATTCTCACAGATAACTGCCTGTACTACTTTGAATACACCACTGTGAGTACTTCATGTCTGGCTGCACTACAGCTCCAGAGAAGAGTTTTAAATATGATCTGCAGGCTTGCATAAATTATACTTGAAGCAGTCACACTGTAATTTAATTTGTTTTTAAGGATAAGGAACCCAGAGGGATTATTCCACTGGAAAATCTGAGTATCAAAGAAGTTGAAGACTCCAAAAAACCAGTAAGTGACTTTTGTTTTTTTTTAAACATACAGTTGAACACTTTAGTTTGTAAATGTAATTTCACTTTAAAAGATGTGCTGATGATGGACAGTACTAAATTAGGGTGGTTTTGTTCTGCAGATTTGCTTGGAACAGCAGCAATTAACTAACTGGTGCATGAAGGGGGGGGGGCATTTATCCCCCTCTGACAATGTCATATGTACCCATTAGTTGTTTAATCCTATAAAGTCTAAAGTGTGAAAGAAAAAAGCATGTGATCAATGCTTCAACCTCTTTGTGGCTATTTTCACATATTTTCTCAATCTGGATCACACCTCAGTTGTTTCATTTTCTTTTTTAATCCTCTTGTGATATGAAGCTTCTGACCTTTTTTCTTTTTCTTATAAATGTCTCATGTTTTTGTTTCCCAGAACTGCTTCGAGCTCTACATCCCCAACCACAAAGATCAGGTGATCAAGGCTTGTAAGACGGAGGCAGATGGGCGTGTTGTCGAGGGAAACCACACATTTTACAGAATCTCTGCTCCAACCGCAGAGGAGAAGGACGAATGGATGAAAAGCATAAAGTAAGTCTGTTTCTGTGCTGTGATGATCAGATGATGATGATGACGCAGTCGTAACGCTTTTCACCCGCTTCCACCTGCAGAGCTGCTATCAGCAAAGATCCTTTCTATGAGATGTTGGCTGCTCGGAAGAAGAAGGTGTCCACTCTGAAGGGGTTGTAGAGCTGCAGAGGAGAAAACATGCCAACAGCTAGCACAGGCCTGCTGGACGTGGACCTGATACTCCAGCTGCAGTAAAACATGGACCTGATTCAGAGGATCCTCTTCTTTCTTTCTAAGCAGATGACACCCCCCCTTCCTCACAGGTTCAGCCTCATATTCACACTTTTTGTTCAGCTGAGATTGTGACCTTTGGAAAGCTCTGTGCTCTGTGACACTGTGCCCTCTCATCTGACAATCTGATGTACTGACTGAACAGTCTGACTGACATGAAAGGCTTCAGTCTGGTCTAGTACGTCAAACTACTCAAACATTTCAAGAGAAAAACAACTTTGACTGAAAATTATGGGTTAAAAAAAAAATCACCTTCCTGAACTGCTGCATTAAAGAAGTTGTCAAAATAAAATGCTGTTACCCCAAACTGTATGTTACTGAGACCTTAAAGTTACAATCAGTGAAATCCCACTCTGCTTGTTTTCAGTTTACAGAACCAGAGTTGTGTATAAACCCCTTCTTTTTTTGAAGAAGAAGAAAAAAAAGAGACAACTTGTAGAAATGCCTCTCCTGCCTTTAAGTTTGAACCTAGTGTGATACCATGCAAATACTTGTCAACAAATCTGTTTTCTTATGCCGTTCTTTTGTCAGCACCGTGTCAAAATGAAGGTAAAGCAGAAATATTTGAATATTTATTTGCCCAGATTAGTCATAATTTATTGTTTCCTTTTCTTCTTTGTCATTAAAATTTTCAAACCAATCCTGTGATGTGGTTTATGCATTAAAACTGTTCACGGAATTATTTTCAACAGAATTCAAAACATGTTATTTTAAACATCTTTGCAAATTCTTTAGTTTTTACTTGGCACAGATCTTAATACCAGTTCAGATGTTATTAACATTAGAATAATAAACTCCTATAAAAATCAGTCATGCTCTGTGAGACTTATCTCATCTAAATTTCATTTTGGCTGTCAACATCATCCCACGCCCGTTCTTCCTGCTACGGTTCACCTGATCAGGTCATGTGGTGTCATCAACACTTGTCAGCATTAAGGTGACAGCTCGATGACGTGTAAGGGAAGCTGGGAGATTCCAGCACAAGAACAGACACGTGACGTAAACTGTGCATGTTAACAGCTACAAAAAACCATGAACTTTCAGCACAATTCTCTACAACTGCATTTTTTTCTGGGACATTTAACTGTTTAAATCTTATTGGATGTTCTGTATACTTGCTTTTAATCTGTTTTACACTGCTATTCTGCTTTCATGGTTCCCATGGTAACATGACGGCCTACAGACGGACTTTACAGCAAAGCCTGAACGGTGGGATATTTGATGACACTTGCTGACTTGTTAAACTCAACACATATTTGGTGAAAAGTGTTGATTTTGGTTTCAAGTCAAATCTAAAAGATTTAATTGATTCAGTATGCTATAGATTCTCATTGCTGAAGAAACTGAATCAGCATTGTATTATGATTATGTTTGGCAAATAGATTCAGGTTTTTAAAGCCACATTATGTAGCAAAACCACTTCTGACCACATGGGGGCATTTGGTTCTCTTTCATAGCATTTGTTTCATGTCTCACTATGGGGAGACGCCTCCTGCGTGAGCGAGTGTCCTACTGGACCACCCTCATTGCCACAGAAGCAAGGCAGAGGTGGGCTTATTTTGATGACGACTGACCATGTCAGCCCTCTATATAGGAGGAAGCACCAGACCCTCCTGACATTGATGTCGCTGGTGCCAGTATAGTGGTATTTGAGCTTCTGATAAGGTCACGCAGGAGGCGTTACCCCATAGTTGGACACTCACACATGCTGGTCAGAGAACTGGGGTTAAGATCTGCTGAAATGACAAAAGAGCCACTGACAATACTGTTGTGTTTTACACCAAGGACATGAGCATTAGTGTGATATGCTGCCATCACGTGGTCAGATGTGGTACGGTTACATAGAGTGGCTTTAAAGTGACAACTGAGTTATTCAATTTCTGCCAGGCATTCAGCAAATCAACATTTATTCAACCTTCATCAAACACTTTTAATTTGGTTAGAATGTGCAGTGACTTTTTTTTTCACATATTTTAATCTTTCAGCATCATTTGCTCTGAGATATGATCATGAAATAAATCAATGCAGAACTTCACAGTGACTTTAAGGCGAAACTCTGAACATAAATTGTCAAGGAGCAGTTTATTAGTTCAGTGTTACCATGGCGATGTAGTCAGGTTAAGAGAACCAAAATGGTGTAACAGGTGATCATAGCTTTAGACTCAACTAACCTCACTTATATTGCTTTGCAGGAAACTCCACAGGAGTTGGCAAGATGATAAATATTTTAGTTCTGTGACAATGAAGCCAGTTGCTGAATGTGTAAATGTACAACTACTTACAGACAAATATCAGCCATTACATCAAACACATGGAGTCTTTCATTTGGTGTTTGGCTGGATTAAGTGTGAGACTCAACCAGTTAGGTTGCAGATTTGGGAAACTATAAACCGGAGCATAATAACTCTAAAATCTGTGACCAAGCAAACTTCTAACTTACTGATCGCACTCCTCACACTAAAGTTGGTCATTTTATGCATTCTTGACAACCAAAGTACATTACAGCCTTAAATTGCATTCTTTGGCAGAAATCTAAACTCACTTGTAAAACTCAGATCTTCATTTGATTTACAAACAGAGGACAGAACTGTACACAGTATTGTAGGCAGAGCTGTAAACACACAGTGAGAGCTGTTATTAAGGCTCCTCGAGGGACTGCAGCGCTTCACCACGCCCGTCTGTTTAGCATCACAGCCTTTATTACACTGGAGACGTTCACATATGGAGTCCTTGTTTAGTTTTTATGCATGCAACATCAGTTCTGGTGGAGGTGTACGTACGGGGTGAGTACATTATATATGTGTGTGTGTGTGTACATATATATGTTGTTGTTTTTTTCTCTGTAGCTTCCACCACAGCAGAACCAAAAGTCCAGTGTCCAGTCCATTGTTAAAATAATAAAATGGAATAAACCAGATTGAACGCTTAAATAAAGAGGATTTATCCCTAAAACTCACTGCCAGTATCCACTCCTGTGTGTGTTTATGAGTAACTTCCTGAGACGCTGAGGACGTGACGCTGCAGACATTGACTCTCGGCATGCTGATGCCAATCAGGCGCATCAGGGCATCTCTTCTGACAGCAGCGCCATCTCCACCAAGATCTTCCATTCAGGGTTGAAGGAACCTGCCTGTAGACAACAGAAGAAAATGTTAAGTATTCTGATTGAGTCTTAAGTTGCTGCAGAATGTCATATATTTGTTATCATACAGGTTGACACGTGAATGCTGAATACTGGGAATGTGCAACGGACCAAGGTGCATTCCACTATTACACAATTGGAAGATATTTCTAGAATCTTCCTTCAGATTCCCGCACAATGTCACAAAATTTCAGAATTATTTCCGCAAATAATCTTCCTTCATTTACGTTTTTAATTTTCAGGCCGCTTGGATATTCTTTTATTGAGGAAGTCACAGTTGGGAAAAAAGCAGAAAAAAAGCACCAACTGTTAAATTAAGTATAATTTTTTGTTAAGTTCTATTATTGTTAAATTATTAAAAGCAACTCTATGCAGCAAAACCACGTTGGACCACACGGGGGCCGACCTTCTGGTCAGTCCAGTTATGGTGGAGCTGGCTAACGCATCACTTTTGCTGTTTGCCGAATGCCATTAAATTAAAGAAAGCAACAGAAATGAAGAAATAAAAGGAGAAAAACTAACTAAATGATGAAATTAACTTTGGCGGTGCTATGATGCTTGCTAGGCCTTTTTTTTTATTGTTTAAAGAATAATGGTGAAGGATGAATAAGAAGATGTCTTGTATATGAAGGGTGCATTAGTACGTATTTCCATCCTGTAAAAATTCTAGATTTTTATCTTTTTTTTTTTAAAATAGAGCCATTCCTGGCAACAGAGACACACATCAACGATTTAGCCCCCCATAAAAACTACCCCAGAACTGTGGTTAATTATTGTTTGTATTGAGATACAAAAGCATGGAAAGAAACTTGGATGCCAGTGGAAAAAATAAAAATATTTTCTTGGAATAAATGCAACAGGGAACAACTTCATTTGTCAATTTGGCACTCGGTTTCAAGTCTCTGGCATGTCCCTTTACAGATAAGATGAACTGAAGCATTTCTGCAGGCAAGTGAGTAGCGGTTTGTGTAAAAGAAAAGACTTTCTGAATACCCAAACTAAAACAAACAAACAAACAAAAGTTCATTTAATTAACAAATATCAACACAGCAGATCTGTGTGCTTAGAAGTGGTATTGCTAGGGTGGCTTTAAAAAAAAAGAGAGAGAGAAACACAAGTGATTATTAAAGCAATAACCAAGGCTGTGAATTGGTTGCAGAAAATATCAATAAAGTTGATGTTTTCTCATATTTAAGTTAAACAGTTGCCTATTAAATCACGGCTCTGCCACAGATGCTCAACAAACCAATAAACACCAGGTAGAGAGATGTACACTGGTTGGCCACTAGAGGTCAGACTTGTTCCTCACTCAGCTTTCTAAAGGTGCTGACTCTGGAGAAGCCTCAACCTGTTGTCACTAGTTTCCAACAACAGAAGCCCCCCCCTGCTGCCGATAAGATCTTTTCACTTCGTTAACAGGCAAAGCAGCTGATGGTGGGCTGGGTTTTGTTTTTTCCTCTCTACGAGGAAAACAAAAGGACTTACTGTAAGTGAAATGAACAGATCACAACACCAGATGGAAACAAAGAAGAGCAAACAAAAAGATCTCTTCAATGCCCATTGAACTTGAAAGGAAAAAGAATTACAGGTTATACTGGTGCTGCCATACCATTACAAGAAAATAGGTTAAGCACTCATATAAGGATTCCCTTTTTTTGTACTTCTGAAATACAGGCATCCCATCACATTAGACTGGTTCATCAGGCTCTGGACTGATCCTTAAAGGTCTTACTGTATTTAATACCAAACTTACAGAGCTTTAGTACAACTTTTAATACTTTTACACTTCACTATATCTGTTTAAATAAAGGTTCACAGTTTGAAACAGTCACTATGAGATCCTCTAGATACCGAAGTGTTCCAGAGATAAACGTGAAGCCATCTGTCTGATTGCTCAAGTTTGTCTGAAAATGGGTCAAGCAGAAGGATAGTTAACCCAAACCCACCAGCAGATCAAAAGCAAAATAGTGACTGTTTCGCAACAGCTTAGTTCAAGCCTGCTAAACTCAAAAAGGCAGAGTCTCTCTGATGTAAAGACGGGCAGATGTTCATCAATCAACTACAAACTGTGTCTAGACATTGTGTAACAAATTGCGTAATAAAGAATTATGTGGAGTTAATTCAGTGCAATGAATCAACACTGTCGGCCTTTTGTGTTTTAATACTTTTTTGAGATTTGACTACACAATTTACATTATTTTTGATTGATTTTGATCAACTATTTATTGAAACTAACAGAAAATGTTACTGTTTGAAGTGGCTCCACCGTCAGAAGCGTCTTCAGTGGTTGGGTTAGGCTCAAATCAAAGGCCTAATACTACAACTTTCTCCCTACACAAAGAGCTTTGATGAGTAAGCGTGCACTATTGAGCCTGTAAACAAGGACTTGTAGTATTTTTTTTTCCCCCTCTCACCATGAACAAACAATAGGCTAAATTACACTCATTATCATTCCCGCATGCATATTTGTGGGTGCTCCAGGGCAGAAAGATGATCTATTTTTAACCATTTCCTGTTGGCAGCAGATCACACAATTCTTTTGCTCCTGGCAGTGTTCAGGTGCCGATAAGACATTGCCCGATTACTGTCAATATCCAACCTCTTTCCTGTTCTCAGAAACTGAGGCTTCCTCTTGCTCTTCAGGCCCTGGAGCATCTGAGTAAGTGATGAATGCCTCTTTTAGTGTCTTCCTGAATTCAAATGTCTTATTTACACATGATCTCTCCTCAACAGGAACGCCGCTCTTCCAGGCAGCAGAATCACCCCCCCTTCAGTTTCAGGGTTGCTGAATCCTCTTGTTTCACCTCTTCAAGTCTGAACAGGATTCACAATAACGCAGACCACGGTGTCAAATCATCACCGTAACGCCACACTGACTCACTTCTTGACAGCAGTGAATCAGCCGACACGCCGTCCCCACTCGCACTCTGGTGATTTAGGCTGCTGGGAAGACGAGGACGGGACCTGCGATTTGGGACTCACCACAATGACTGCAAACATTTCGAAGAAGCCACAGCCTGTTTTACTGTGTGTGTGTGTGTGTGTGTGCATGTGAGTGATTCAGCATAATATGTTACAAGACTGTATTTTGTCTACTAGGCAAAAATGACAGACAAAATCTGCACAAAAACATCAAATGATCCAGAAATATACTGTGTGTGTATGTATGTATAAATATATATATATTTATGCAAGTTAAACCAAATTGTGGCCGACTGCAACTATAACTTAGTTTTGATGGCTGCGACAGATGTGAACTGTGACTTCATATTTCATGATTTCATGATTCATCTTTCAGATTCTGACCTGAAACGAGTAACTGAACATCCTCAAACTAACAAAAATGACTGTACATAATTAAAAATGGCCTGGGCACCCATACCCACTCACACTCTTTCATGAAACGCGTCAGGAACCTCTCTCTCCATTCACACCTTGTACCACCAGTGCAGGATGCACCCAACCAGTCACCATGGGACCGGCTTTATCTAAGTACTCATGCACGAGCCACTCTTTAAAACAAGTGATGTCGAGGAAGAATTACTGATAACAGTTATTGCTACTCTGCTGCACATGATTTTAGATATCTTTAGTTGACACTAGCCTAAGTTGCCGGCTCTGCCTACGTCACGTGCTTTGTTTCTCTGACTGTACAACAGCGTCCTGAGGAAGTTTCTTCTGCGTCTGTTAATACGTCGCCCTGGAAATCCAAGACCAGAGGAACCACACTAATTATTTGTTTCTTAATGGTCAATTTGGATTCTTTGTTGCCAACATCCTATTATTGGATGAATGAAATATATAGTTTCCATAAAGGCAGAATTCTGTGCAACCAGTTAGTCTAAACGGCACGTCTGTGACCTGTATCAGCTTTGAGTGACCCACATGCTCAGAAAGACTATCGACTGTAAAGCAGTGAGCCTGTATGATTTCATTTTTGAAGTTTTTTTTAAGCAACAAAAGCCAGCAAATACATGGAATTACTGCATAATGAGAAGAAGAGTGAGGAAAAGGAAGGAAAACGTTTTATGCTAGTTGTCGTCTAAGCTCCCACCAACGGAGCGATGAACAGTTCACACTGGAAAAAAAAAATCAGACGTGAATCCGATTTAAGACCTCGTATGAAAGTGACTCAGGTCTGAAGTGAAATAAAAGAAAAAGAAGATTTCATGTAAATTGAGCTGTTCAGAAAGGCAATAAAATATGAGTTACTATTGCGTGCAGTGTGAGAGGAAAAGAAGTGTGGTGGCTGGTCGGATATTTGCATTTGGCAATATGACAGTAAACATGTGTACTGACAATTTCCTGCATGTTACCACTCAACCTTTCTACTTTATTTCCCAATGTAGAATATATCCTCATAACTCCGAGGGGGGTTAGCACAGTAACTCGAGAGAGAAGACACAAAACTTCCTGTTAGCGACTTGCTCCGAATTTCGGTCCAGTATTGCTACCTTTATCCCCGTTTTGGTCTTTAAGAAGAGGATGTCTGCTGTCCACCAGCCTTTTGGTGCAGAGCAGGTCATGTGATATGACTTTTATAAAGCTTTGTGCTGCCGTATAGATCTGATGGCAGAGCAGGGTGATAATCCCACTTCTGTGTCAATCATCTGACATTAAAAACAGAGACTGAAGAAGGCGTTTGTGAAACTGTGCGTGCGTCGTAACGCTGCTCCGTCTGAGCACATGCTAACATCATAAAACACACATTTGAATGAAATATGTAAACTTGGCCAGGAGAGTGGCTTTTTCTGTTTAATTTGAAAGAAAATCAACCAAAGAGCTCGTCTTACTATTTTAACCTCCTTATTCTTTATGAATAAAACTGCACTTTTCCCACATTGAAACAAATAAATTGAACTGCTGCAGCCCTGATATGTTGTGTAAATGAAAATATTTCACCTGCTGGGGTCTCAAAAGAAATTCTTGATGAGAGGAGTGACAAGTTTCACCCACAGCTTGACGTGGCGGTCGGGCCGCTCAAACGTGGAGCTGGACACCTCCGTGGATCGCTGGTACAACATCTCCTGCTCCTGCAGGAGGTTCAAACGCAGGTGTGTGATCAGCAACGCGTTACACGGTCATACATCATTCCTGGCTGGGGTTTGAAAGAATAATGAGCCAACCTCCTGCAGCTGGCTCTGCAGCTCCTCGTTCTCTGTTACTATGGCGATCTGGGCCTCCAGGTCACGGTGAACTGAGCGGTAACCGAAATTAGGGGAGCCAATTAGAGTGAGGCAAGGCCGATCCTGCCCCTGGAGGTAATACCACAGACCTGTAAGGAGAGGAAAATCAGAGTCAGAGAGGAGGTAATGCTGCAGAGAGCCGTTTCCAGCAGAGATTTCTGTCGGCCCAAACCACAACTAAAAGGAAGCACATGCAGAAATCCCCGGCGTAGATCCAAAACCCCAAAATGTGAGAGTGTGAGTGTGCATCCTTGTCCCAAGGCTACAACAGAGTGACTGTACAAGCTTTGGACTCTCACGCTACATACCACTGCGACCACAAGAACAGCAGAGAGAGTAACGTGTTTTATCATTTTCACTGAGCCACTTCATCTGGACTGCGAGTCTGGACTTTGATATCAGTATGCCCTTTTTTTGTGAGTAAGACAACAAAAACAAAGGATCTGCGAAAAATGTTTCCATTTGTCCAAATCTGCCTCGTTTCAGAAATTCATGCTCCTTGCAGAATACTCAGTGGAGGTACAACATCCCTGCAGAAACTTTTTCTTTTTCAGGATTTCACTAAAATAATGCAAAAAGCCAGACATCTGTAATATAAACTCCAGGTGTGGAACAAAAACTTACGCAAGTCGTAAAAAGAAAAAAAAAAAAAAACAATCTCCACACACCAGGATAAATGCTTCTTGGAATATTTATTAAATTTCCATTTCAGAGTGATGTTTCTTGCACAAATGCTCTGATGAACGGTCAGACCTCGGCGAGCAGCGATTGCTCCACGGCGCATTTATTATGGTGTTCAGATGATATCTGACGTTATTTCATTTTATTTTTTTTGGCATTCAATTTTTAATGACACGCAATCATTGAGATTTAAATCATCTGCCTCTTCTTTTTCTTTTTTTTTTGAGATTCTTTGAAATCTCGGGCCTCGTTTATCACAAAAGCGAAACAAAGACCTCCGTAACTGCAGCGAACATGAAAAAACTGCTGTTTATCAAGTGCACGTGTGCGTCAGCACGATAAACACACACCGAATCAATCCGGTGACCATCAAACGTTGACCTATTTCTTTTGAACATCTCGACTGCCGAACAACATTAAAAAAAAAAGAAGCCAGGAACAAAAGCAAGGTGGAGTTCCAGATTAATGATTTTAGCATCGATACAACCTTTGTATTGGTATAATCTCAGGGGAACTATTATCATTACTGCTGCTTCTGAGAGGAAACTGTCCAGGGTCAGGGCAAAGTCAAAGAAGAGAGAAGAGAGCTACTGCAAACAAAAAGGAACTGGCTGCAACACTTGTTGATCAAACTTTAAAAGAAAAAAAAAAAGTTTCGGTGTTGAGGAGGAACTCATTTAGAAGAATCGTTCATGAAGGTCAAATCTAGACAAAAGGTTTTTGTTTGAAACACTTCTGTGCAGTTTGCTGGCTTAGTTAAATTAGCCTTAACTATTACTTTTTTTTTTTTTAAACTTTAGTTGCCCCACCCCCCAAATCTTCATCCAACTACATCTCTTCCTCTACATACCCTGAATGAAATGATGTAGTACAGTTCACACAAGCAATATGTAAATTTTGACTGTTGGCTGCAGGTTTTAGGGGGTCGTGGTGAACAGGCATGTGCGTGCTTTTCCCACCGACCTTTTGCGTGGAACGTCCACTGTGGCCGGTGGTACTCGTGCAGGTGCACCCTCTCCTGCTGGCCCAGCTGGCACACCAGGTTGTAAAACTGTCTGGCAATGTGAATGTAAGCTGCGGGGATCGCTCCGGCGACGCCTTTAGCCCCGAAGAATCCGTTGACCTCTGGGGAGGCGGTGAGGATGCGGTAGCTGGCTCCGACCCCGAGAACCAGCTGCATGTACGCCCGGGTCAGGTTGAAGTAACCCGATGTGAGGTACACGGTGGAGTCCGGCCCAGCGTCCGTCAGGAGGCGCTGGAGGGTCAATGAGAGGCAGAAAGAAAAAAAAAAAGATACGACTTTCAACTTTCACATTCATTTCTCTCAATACAAATCAGAGCAGGTCTGCGGAGGCTCACCTTAGTGACCTGCTCGTCCACCTGGATGCCCAGAGGTTTCATCTGCACCAGGGGGAACACCCAGGTGTCGTCCTCCCCCTCGCTCATCCCCTCATCCTCAGAGTCCTCTGAGCAGTGCAGCTGCTGCTCCCGCCTCATGTGGGCTGTGTTCACGACCTCCATGATCCGCTTCCTCGCCGCCGTTGAGAAGTCCTTTCGGTTTCCTGGTCACCACAGAGACAGCGTGCGTTTGAGTGATTGCACACACAGATGCTGGGAAACTGGAGATGGGTCGGGCTGATCTCTGGGTCACCGTGTTCTGGCTTTTGTGTACACATGTGTAATTCCTTTTTGAATAATCCTCATTCACTTACTGTAATTTTGTGTTCAGGCTGGTTAAGAGTAACTACGGGTGAGTGAATAGAGGAGGATACTGAAGATGCAGCTTTCTGATTGGCTGATGATGAAAGACAGTCAGAACTGGTTTGGATTAAAGTTTAAATTCCCCCCAAAACCAGCGTTTTTCCAAGTAAAAGAAAATCACAGTTTGAGCTCCTTTTCAAGTACTAAAAGATAACCTGTAACATGACATCGAGGAGAAGAAGGGTTGCCATGGTTACTTGTGAATTAAAGACTCATTTTGCTTTTTAAAATCATCCATTTTCAGTTGCATTTGAAAAAAAAAAGACATGCAAATTTGGGATATCATATCAAAAGTAGCAAATTAAGAGATGAGCTGCTTTTTTGTTTCTTTTTTTTTTGCAGGGCTGTGAGCACTTTGAATAAGATTTCATCAGTTTTATCACACTGACGCTGAAGCAAAAAATATAGCTTGACACACCGCACCTTATCAGCACAAAGAGGGAGCAGACAGCCGTGCTGTAACATATATGGAAAATATCGAGATAAGTTTAATAATGCTTATGTTGAAAGTGCACACAGGACTTGCAGAAACACACCAAATGCAAATATAGAAATACATGCAAAAACAATCCTTGGCAACATAGTGGACCACGAATCAGGTGGGATGCCTTAAACTTCAGTTATACATCCCGCAATTATTAAAAACATCTACAATAACAATTGACCCTTTATCAGCCTTCTGATTGGTCCCTGACTGACCACCAGAAAAATCATTCTCCGTTGCTACAGCCGGGGCAAAATATCGGGTTGGACAAAATATCCGTCTCTCTCATTCACAACAATGGGAAGAGTGTAGTTTTTATTTGCTTGTATCACAATCTAAATCATTGGATTGTTTTTTGTGGAGCTTTGTCTTAGTAAAAAGGAACACTTCGGTGTAGTGAGGGTGCAGCTTATTTTCATCCCAAAACGGGCAGAAATACGAGCTGTACCACCAAGACAAAGTAGGCTAGGCAGCAGGCTACAACCCATAGCTACAACTGCGAAAGCGTTTTATTTCTCTTAAAATGGTTAAACAGTGTGCTTGGGGCACTTGGGGTCTTTAAAGGTAAGTCTGTTGGTGGGAGGCTGCCAGCTCTGCCATGCTGTTAAATAAACTAACTTCCTTTTTTATTAATATCCAGTTGTTGTTGGTTTTTGTGATTCCAGGTAATCGTTAAATGAGGAATGGCAAAATGGGACAGAAGAGTGAATCAGGAAGCAAATGTGTGTAAATGTCATTTCTAGAGATTCTGGTTTTGTCAGTCCACAGTAAAAGATTCAACATCAGAGTTTTTAAGGATGAAACTCACAGAAGTAGCGTGGACACCAGACACAACTGCAACAAAAGTTTAAGGTTGAAGCCTTAATCTCAATACAACAAAAGCATCCCTTAAACTTCTGATTTAAATATTTCCATTTGGCAGCTGTTACAGCTGCCACAACTACAACATGATGGTGTTATCATCTTGTGACTGGCTCGAAAACACTCCCAGAAAGAACTGAAGCTAAGTGATGAAGACCAGTGAAATCCACACTGGGAGAAGGTGCAACCCAAAATACTCTTGACCTTATATCATTTTTATTTTGTTGTTGTTGTTGTCAGACACAGTTTGCTTTGGTTGAGCTGCAAAACTGTTTCTCTTCATGTTACATGCAAGACGCATGCAAATTAGATTAACAGCTGCATGGAAATTTTTTTTTTTTTTTTTGACCTTTTTCGATTTTTCCATTGATTTTGATAAAAGCCTGCGGTGTTTCTCAATGTGGGCGTTGTGAGCGAGTTAGCTGGAAAGGGGACACTCGGGGAAAACAGAGGGCGTTAGTCACAGTTATTGATCACAGCTTTACAGCTCTTGTCAGTACAATAAAAGATATTCTGATGCACCCGCGCGGGCCTGACGGTGCTCTGACTTCTTCTCACACACAACTGCTAAATGATCTCCATAGCAACGCCTATACACAAATCCCTACCGGCAGCAGTGAGAGATGACGTGCAACAGCTGATCTAGGACGATATGCAAAGATGCTGAGAAAAAAAGAAATGACATGAGCAGCTGAGCCAAAATGTGCTCTGTAATTCAGGTGAAAGACAGTTGAAACATTAGCTAACAGTCGTTTGACTTTCATTACTTCTCATTAATAGCTGGAGGCAAAGGTCTGACTCTGTTTCCTGACATGACATTTTTTTCTAATCAGTTGAAGATCTCCCGAGTCATGCAACGCAAATGTTTTTCTCTAGAATTCAACCAGCTTCTGCGTGCGCATCCAATAACTGTGTGCATATCAGTTCCCACTACTTCTCTTCTTCCAGCAACACTATGACATCACATTTCTATTCTTGGTGCTCCTTTCCGTGTCCTGCAGACATGATGTCATTCATCCCTCAAACTCACATCCTGGCAGGCCGTGTTCCAGTTACGGACACACTGTACTGGTGTGTGCCAGTGTGTAGACACAATCCTGACAATTTCGCATCCGGCTGCAGGGTGAGCAAACCGCAAAGCTTTCTCTGATCTCCTCACTGTGCTCTCACAGACCCGTCTCCCCGACCAGCATCAACTGGCCTGTCTAAGCTTTCAAGCCCCATTAGCAAAACCTGTCAGCTGCTGGCGCCAAACACCGGGACGGTATTGAGCCTGAAGTGTCGCATGCTGTCAAAACAAGTGGGGAGTGTAAACATGCATCAGAGGTTTCTACCTTTGTACGGGTGCACCATGCCCTCCAGCATGGTTACCGAGTTGTCAGGCTGAAGCTGCAGGGAGATGTCCCCCACGGCCTCCACCAGGTCAGAGAAGAAGTCTGCCACCTCCTTGCAGTTCTCCAGCAGCACGTAGCGGTCCTGTCTGTTGGTGAAGTACGAGTCGCTCAGGTTGGCGCTGAGGAGAAAAAAAAAAGAAGCAGGAAATGATAGATGACTTGAGTTAACAACATTGTTTTTTTGTTTACTTGTACACCTGCACTTTAGTTATATTAATGTGTTACGTAGGATGGAATTTCAACAGAAGGAGGGAAAGCTGTCCATTGAAGCAAATGCTCCATGTTGTGACTTCTAAAGAACTGTAGAGTTGGAAAAAAAAGCCTCCTTGTCTGAATATGAAACTAATGCCCCTTGCACACCAACAGCAAGGGTCTCTCCATTTCCTGCTAAGCGCTGCATATGAATTGGCAGGGAGTTGTGGGAGTACAGAGCAACCAGGACAGGGTTTTCAAAAGCTTGCACAATTGCTGGTCGGTGGGAAGCCTCCAGTTTGTATGCAGCGCTAGCAGCAACGGGAACGTACGTGTCCCATGCTAATAAAGCAAGCACAAGCGAAGAAGAGAGGAGTAGAAAGGAAAAGAGATGAGGGTACATGAGGCCCTCGGGTCCATGAAGCAGTAGTTTGGTACATTCAGACTAGTGAAGGAGCAGTTCATTGTTCACCTTCGTTTCAGTTATCATCTCATATGGATGCATCGTTTGCCTCCTATCTGTTGGTTGTTCCGGTAAACATCAGAGTCTGCAGAAGCTAAAACTTGAGTCAGTCTGAGCTCTGGCCTGCGGTGGGCTGGAGACATACACAAGCTTAAAAAAAAAAGAAAAAAAAAAGAAAGAAAGAAACTAAAGCAAACATTTGATCATATCACTCCTGTTCTGGCCTCCTTCCACTGGCTCCCCGTCCATTTCAGAATCCAGCTCCAAACTTTTATTACTTGTTTTTAAGTGTCTCAAAGGCTTGGCGCCACCGTACCTGTGTGAACTGGTAAAGCCTCATACTCAAGTTAGAGCTCCGAGGTCTCCTAACCAGCTGCTTCTGGATGTTCCCAGTCTAGACTGGAAAAACTGAGTGGATAGAGCGTTTCTGGTGGCAGCCCCCTGACTCTGGAACAGTTTGGCTTTAACATTAGAACACGCTCGATCTTTCTTAAAGTTCTCCTGAAAGCATTTTTCATTGAATGAACAAAGCAGCACTAACAGAGCTGTTCAAAGCTGACAGACCAGAGGGTTTATTTCTGACACACGTCTTAAAAATAATGAGTGTGTTTGTTTTTCTTTAGGCCCAGTTTAACGTGCAGGAGTTTCTGATAAAGGCTGGTGTAACATCTTCTTGTGCCAAGGAGGAAATGAACAAACTGCAGGAGAAAAATGAAGCTAAATCATGTTCATGACGTCTTAAGTGCTGCAGTGCTTCAACACATATTTGACACAAACGTGTCAAATATGACCTGAAAACATTTACAGGACAGGAGGGCACAAAACATCTGATAACACACAAGGAAATAGGGCACACGGGGTGTTAAGTAAGACATAATTACATGCCTTCTAGGCAGATGACGCTCCTTCTTGAGATTAGTGCTTCGGGGAAGCCGTCATTGTGGTAGTTCTCCAAACATATGAGTTCACTTGTTTTTCTTGAACTGGAGTGTAGTGGAAACTACACTACCACCGTACCCACAGGCTCTGGAGCGCACCCACTCATCTCCAGTTTCACTGCATATGTCATAAAGCGCAGAGAAGATTTCCTAGCCGTAAATACCTGGTGCGTCAAGTACAAAGACCTGTGTGGATTTCATTCTGAATCTTTGTGTGGAAATCTGCCAAAAAAAAAATAAAAATTCAGATGTACTAAACTACATACGCACAGATGCACGCACATTCCCTTAGTACATCATAACTGACCTCCAGAAGAATAATTTAAATATGAAGAGTAGACACAGAGATGGAAAGTGCTCATCCAGACAAAGAAAATGGCAAAAACAAGCAGGAAAAAGAGAACTTTCACCTCGTTTGAAGTTTTTTTGGTACCTTATCATTTGGCATAATTAGTAAAAGGAAAAGTAGAATAGAGCGGTAACTTGTGGTGTAATCCGTCAATGCCGTGGGCTCAAAAAAGGTAGGTCATAAGGGTGGAGGCGCAGAGCTGCTGCGCACTGGCAAAATATGACCAGAACAGCTGTTGGATCTGAGGTCGATGATCTCACACCATTTGCGTGATATTACGTGAGACGCTACATGCAACACACCTCATCAAGGTAATATAGGGCCACACCAACAGTCCAGTCAAGGCAGCACCCAGACTTTTAAACTGTAGCTCATTCTGCAGCCGCCCGACTGCATTAATGACATCATTGTATCATGGCTCTGTATCAGTCTGTGGTTGGTGAGGAGTTTAACATCCACATCTTCAGAGGACAACCGCTGTCACCTGATGGACTATTGAATAGTTCTACACCTGATGAACCCCCCCATCCTGCACCCTACCAGCTGCAGCCTCATCAACACCCTGTTTGAAGGATTTATGAGTGAAACCTTACCAACATCGCATGTTACTAACACGTTTATTGAACTAAAATTCTTCCTGCTAACATACGCAAATCTGTGCTCATATCGATGAACGTGCAGTACATCAGTCAGGAAACTCTTGTTGTCCAAGAGTTCATGGAGGTTAGTTCATGGAGGTTGTTCATGGAGGTTAGCTCTGGAGACCTAAAACGACTGTTATCATCATGGCCCAAGAAATCATTGTGGTCTCCATTTCTTTTCATTACTTTTCTTTCCTCCATTAATTCTAAAACCATCTCCGTTTTGAATCGTTTTCCTCAGTTGTTCTGTTTCTGTTCTCACTTTCATTTCTAAAAAGATTGTCAATAATGACTGAACTCTCGTTTACAAAATTTGATTTCTTGGTTTCTCTCATTCAGGGCTTTGGTTCTCAGATTTTAGATTTTAACTCACCATATATCTGGGGCTGAATTGAATTTCACGTGTGGTGGATAGAAACACTCGGTGAAGTGATTCCTAATGTTTGGAACGTCACTGCATCTACTCCAAATGTCGCCAACGGACAAAACCTCAGAAAAGTTTCTTCGCCAGCCTTGAAGTGTGCGTGGAGGACCGCACATTCTCATATTCATTTCACTTTTAGTACATCCCAGTGCGATTGTGGAAAACTGCTTACGCAACTTTTTTGCGTGCCACAACTTCACTGCTCTTGGCTTTGGAAAATGTTTTTTAAGATGATCAAGAGAACACAACCCTGAACTTTAGTTTGGAAATTCCGAAACCCAAACTGCAAATGCTTAAACTGGCTAAAGCCCGACTCAAGCCGACATACCCGCTGATGATAATGCTGTTGTCAAACAGGTAGACTTTGATGTGCTGGACCCCGATGGTCTCGTTGAAGCGCTCCGGGACCAGCAGCCGCAGCAGACCCCTCAGGTCTGGCGTGTGGTACAGAGACACCCGCATCTGAGACGTGAAGCGCTGCAGCAGAGGAAGCAGCATGGTCCTGGAGTTGACCTGCCCTGCACGAGGAACACAGTCACAGACGCGGTGGTGAGCGTGGGGCTCTGCATTTAAACAACCACATGGAGATGTGATGCAAAACGCTGGCGACCTCGAGATCCACGCGTGTAGTCCAGCAATATGGAGACCTTTAGGTCGGCAGAATGACTGCTGTCCTTTGAGCGTTTGAGAGCTTCCTCCATGCAGTCGACCTGCAGAGAAACAAGCATGAAGACCTTTGCAGCAATTTAGCATTTCATTAAAGCAAACACTGTTGGATTACGATGGCTTAGAAGAAAAGAAAAATTTTAAAAAAGGGAAAACAAAGACTGTCTCACAAGTACCAAATGGGTTCTTGTGAATAGTACAAAACAAATGGAAGTCAATTAATCCTTATAATAATGGTTGTTCCCGATATTGTTCAGAAGAACAGTGGACTTTAATGAAAAAGTTGAGGAAAAAATATAAAGAAGTGGAGAAAATGACAGGCTGCTCGTCTAAAATAATCTCAAACACTTTAAAATTGCAAAAAAAAAACAAAAAAAACAGAAAGACCAGGAGGAAAATGAAAAACTAATGGGAATGCTGGCAAAATATCAGACTCTGTTAATGTTCACCTCCAGGATGATCAAAGAAGATCTAAAGTTACTTTTGAGTACGGTAACAATTAGAAGATGCCTACGTAAAGCCAAGATATCAGCAAGAAGCCCCCGCAAAGTCTGATAGAAGATACTGTTTAACAAAGAACACTGGCTAAAGAGAGATGGAGCAACATTCTGTGGACTGATGAAAGTAAGATTGTTCCTTTTGGTTCTAGGGGCCACAGACGAATGGAGCAGATGACTCCCAGAGACCCAACTGTACCTGTGGCTTAGAAAGCTCCTTTCACTCCAACTGATTGGAGAGTATCTGGTGAGCACCCTCCTGATGAATTAGAGGTTTTTCTACACGACAGTACACTTTTTCAGTGCAGTGGAACGAAAGTCAGGGTAGGAGATTTCAAGATTAAAGTGAAGCCTGTGAACCAACTTGATGACATAACATGGAGAACCAGTGTGCCCCCCCCCGGCAGATCTCCCCCATGAAGACGTGGATTTTCAACATGGACATCTAGCAGATGGGAAATGAGTTATTCTGTGACTTTGAATAACAAAAAGTGTTACGGGCTTGAAACTGTGAGGAACTGCTTACCCCGCCTTTAATAGGAAGAGCCAGCCACAAAGACTATTATCATGACTCCAGGCGGACAGTGGCGTGAACATTGCATGTAAGGACCCGGTCCTGTGGTAGATATGAACGGTTTAGCTAAGAGCAAAGTGACTGGACTGGATTCCTTCATGTCATAATACAAGATGCTTTCAACTTTCTCCTGCAAACACACACACACACACACACACACACACACGTTTTCTTTCCCAAATAGCCCCAACATGTGTTGTAACTGGATTTATGATGCAGAGAAAAGAAAAATGAAAACAGTTCAGTCAGAGCTGTTAAAAGCAGCTTGAACCACAAGTCACCTCCCTCCAGCAGAGATGAGGAGCGACATGCACAGGTCTGTTGAGCACTCGTGCGTCTAAACGTGCACCCAAAGACTTCTGTCGATTTCAAATATGCTGCAGGACTCAGTCACACTGTACAAACACATGTGCATGTTTTCTTTTTTCACACAAAACAAACTCTTTCACTGTGGGAAAGTTTGTTTTATGGGCACTTTTGACTTCAGCTGTGAGATTCAGTTAATTCTCAGACCTGCAGAAAAGAAAATATCACATTTTCTTACACCTGACTCCACAAACGAATCCGGTCAGAACTATTTTATTAATCTGTAGTCGTGCCTCAATCACATATAAAGTTAGAGCGTATTAAGAGGTGGACACAAAGTCATTGTTTTGCAAGTCTCAATATATCCCCTGATAGTGATTCACATTTATTTTTATTTTTTTTGTTGAGGGGAAAAGGTTTAAACTGAATATTTAGAGTTAATGTGGAAAACTGCAGAGCGTCACGACAATGACTTGTTCCATATTTTCCAGCACTCCTCCGTCTCTAATATGTGAATGTTCTGACATGGAGCCATGAGAGAACTCTCAGAGTGGATAAATGATAACAGATTAATTGCCAACGACATGACACTGATCAAATATACGTGACTTTTTATAGGCCGTTGACTGAGTCTGGGAAAAACATGACTCACAACATTGTTGAAAGAGGAAACGGCTGCTCGGCAGAGGGCACCACCGGGGGGCAGCTCAGCCTTTATCAGCGGCAAACTTGCCATTTGGATCACTTCTGATAAGAAACCAGCGCTGCGTTACTTCTGCTAAATTGTGCATCTGATGTCTGAGTACATTCATTAAACTTGACCCCAGAGTGCCCGTTTACATGCCAGTAAAGCATTTCTCAATTCAAGCAGAGAGCTCTTCAGGGACGCATGAACCGCCAGCATTTCCCGCTCTGGAAGTGAACAGGCGCGCTGACAGCTCGCTGCTTTCATATTAAACACACAGTTGTTTAATTGTTCTCAATTTACTTTTCACACCAAGGATTTTATTTTACAATTCAGCTTCCCAAAACACTTAATATTTCTACTGTGCCTGTATTATAAAATGTAGGCCTATATAATGTTAGCTATGGGAGGGGCGTTAAGTGCCTCTTATCACATTATGTGTTTTCTTTAATTCATGAGATCATGTTTTCTGATCGGTTTGTTGCAGACGAGTTATCTGAAGCCATGAAATAAGTTGGTCTTGTGATGAATAACAGCTTCTTCTGGATAAATTACTCATAAACGTGCTCGTGGCTCTTCATACCATGACCAGAGAACTTAAGAAAACTTCTTTTCCTTAATGTTTGCAGCATGAAACTGACAGGAACTGCTTCATGAAGAGGCCAAAATTGAAAAAAAAAAAAAAAAAAAAAGTCTGACAGTATGATGCTTCTTTTGCTTGACAACAGATTTGAATTACAGTTATCTGTTTGAGGATTGGTCATCAACCAAACCTCCTTCTTTTATTGTTTTTATTGTAGTTTTTATTACAATTATATCTCCTCACTCTAAGTAAATGTTAAGATAAAGGAAATAATCTGTCAGGAGCATATTTGTATACATATATATATATTTTAGATGTTAATCCAGGCTGTACAGGAAAAGAAAAATGGCCAACTGTCATCAGACAGTGAAAGTTCTCTGCTTCTCCAGAGTCCGTAAATGGATTGGAAAATGATTTAATTGCTGTGAACCGACAGAGGTAGACTTTAACGCGTCAGGCAAAATTCATTTTCAGATTATCTGTGGGCCTAACGAGGCCTCATCATGTTCAGCAGATTGAGGATTATTAAAGATAATTTTACAATAAGATGACATGAAACCAGGCACATCAGTTTAACTTCTGTTCTGCTCTTAAGTTCTGAAATAAGTTCAACTCAATTACTGCTATTTGTCTATTTGGTATTTATAAACAAAACAAAACAACAAAAAAAACAAACAAACGAACAAAAAAATAAATAAATAAATCACCAAACTCTGAAGTTAACAGTAGGCCTGGACAAAAATGAGCAAATTTATATCCAAATATAATTCTTAATTTGGGTCAATACTGATATGAATCATATAAAAACCATGAATAAATGTCCAGAAAAGTTGAATATACCCGCAAAAGAAAAAAAAAACAAAAACAAATTAAACTGGCAAATCAGTAAAACCTTGTCCCATAAAACTATATAATGTTTTTTTTTCAAATAAATAAATGCTCAGCTTTGACATTAGTGACTTTACGCTCAAACAAACATAAAAATATTGAAAATATATTTAAAAGTCTAATCATCATTATTGAAACACCTTTTTTATTTTATATCTACTATATATACAGATATTTTATCTTATTTAGAGGTTGCTTTTTAAAACGGTGACTCTGTGGGAGCCCTGGACATCTCTGGACCGTGCGGCTTTCAACCACTAAACTACCAGCGTACTCGGCACGCTGCTGCCTCACTGCATCAGCTGCATTTGGCCAAAACCCGCCGTCTCATTTCCCATTTTTGACGTCCTCAGTTCCCATCAGTCCCTTCACCTGCGATCCGAGATGAGGAAGCACAAAGAGACAGGAACCGTGAGGACTCCCGCTCCCGCAGACGCCGTATGTTCTGAAAATACTTCAGCAAAAAACAAACAAGTGCATTCTTGCTTAAAACCGACAGGTAAGCACTGACTCATAAACGTCCGAAAAGTTTCATCATGTGAACGGATTCAACAGAAATGGATTACTAGAGTTAATATGCAATTCATGCCCAACAGCCCTGCTGATATATCTGCTAAGTATGTAAACAAACACTGCCGCATTTACTCACTTCTTTGCGGTTTATTAACTGTAGTACAGAAAATCCTGCAGCAAGTTAAAATTTATGAATGTTACAATCAACCGAGGTATAACCATGTGACCATTGCTGGTTATCCAATAAACACAAGTGGATTTTTTTCTAAACCTGGAGAAGTAGACTATGTTAGTATTTTGGTGCAGGTGTGGATTCTTTTCTAAGACTGTGAAAAGATTGCTGTTAACAGCCATATCGCTATCAGACTCATATCAATATCGCCCTCAAAAATGAAGAATGGGTTTGGCAGCATTGCAGTCCACAGACAGAAGCTGGAACTCTGCCATTTACATCCATCTTTACTCAACTGTTCTCTTCTTCTTGCCCAATTGATGCTACATTACCCAATTTCTTTGCACACGTATTCCACCTAAACACCAGTGGCGTAAGTGAATGCGTCACACATGCTCTTGCACGTACATGCATGTCATTGTGAAAGTGTGTGAGGCCAATGAAATCTCCAACTTATGTCTTAAATGATTTATATAATGCACCTTTGCACGTAGTGCGCTGAAGATAAATAAGCCTCAGTTATCCAAACGTTCTCGTCGCTTTCCCAGCAGTTGGGTAAATACGCGGCTCAGGTCTGTCTGACGGCTGAGCCTGGGAGTAGACGGCTGAGAGTGTGTCCAGATCTTACACTGAAATGACACCTGCACTTTGCATTCTTCTGTCTCAGCCACAAACCATTCTCAGAATTTTTGAGCTGGATTGAGTCAAGCTCATTTGATCCATTTTTAAGCAAACACAGACTTGAAAATGAAAAGTTGCAAGGCCTCCCTGCACCTTCCTGACTCACATTTCTGGTAATGCATCATCGTGTGAGGTTGAAGAGTACGGCAGCTGATTTTGATGCTTTTAAGAAACGGAGCACGTTATCTCATGCGTATGCTTTTTCTTTCTGTGTTTTGCCCTCTCTGCTGATGTTGCTCGTTCCGGTGTGTTTAAGAAAAGAAAAGAAAAAAAAAAAGAAAAAGAAAGAAAAACAGCTGAATACGAGCATCAGACCAGACTGTGGTTCGCTCTGGTTTCATGTTGTTATGCGAGGCTTTCCAAGCATGAAGAACAGCAAGCCACCACACGCCAGGACTGGTCTCCTTATACCCATAAACCCTTGCATTCTGGGGTCATTCCTTGTAGTTTGGCCTGGAGTACATTTTCATTTTGAAAAAAACCGCACTGTGGTCGTCCTGGAAGAGAAGTCTGACTCATATTTTCTGGCATCGCTGACTAGTTATTTGGCATGTGTCAGTGCTGTCATGGCATTGTTCTCACCTGCCCTGAACAAAAGGAGTCAATTTTCTGGAGTTGTAAAGAAACACCGCTTTTCTCACCAGCTCTTGCTCCAGCTGACCTGTTCCCAGATACAACGAGGCCATCACCACTCGCTTTTGCGCAGTCCTGATACGTGCCTGACGGGAACGACAGTGACAAACAAAGGATAACAGGATGAATGCCAGCGTATTGACTGTTTAACATATGTGTAATACACTGTAATACACAATTCACTGTCCAGAGAACTTCCTGCCTGTCATATGTCTACAATTGACCTGACACACACACACACACACAAAAACACACACAAATTATAAGAAGAAAAAACAGGAAAGGAGATTATATCGCAACCCTGACCTTTTTAAAGGCACATAACAGTTTACAAGTGTCTCTAAATTGTCAACATTCAAAAAAAAAAGAGAGAAAAACAAAAATGGGAAAATACTTTTTGCACTTTAATTATTTCAAAAATGCAGAAGGGATGCCTCAATGCTGCTTTGCTTTTTGAAGGTCTATAGTGGCTGACATTTACTGCTGTGGTTGAAGAGAAAGTATACACCATCCTCCTCTGTTCTCTCAATAAGTCTGTCCCTCAGAAGCCTTAGCTGGCCTAGCTGAGCGTAAATTCTCAAAGTGGGTTGCTACACCTAACTTATGTGACAGAACAAACTATGAAAGGAAAAACTGGGAAGCGTGTCAACGTGCTGAACCTCACAGAAAAAACAAACAAAAAACAAAAAAAAACAGGCTACATTCCCGTAACTCTGACAAAGAAAAGATCAGCACCGACAGCGATACAAGCGGTGATCCCGTCTACTGTTCCTGGAATAAGTGGAGGAAGCCACCAGCGTGGTCAAGACTGGAAAGGCACAGATTTCCAGATGAGCTAGGATCCTCAGGTGTCCTCTGTTAGATGTCTTTAAGTGAATGAAAACTGTGAGCGCTGGCAAAACGCGACGTATCCTCAGAAGTAGAAAGCGTTTATCACAACCACAGAAGGATTTTCTGGCATAATACATACCGGATCTCTGAATGAAGAAATATATAAAGAAATGCTCCAGACTGAGTGGAAGCAATGGACAGCTGTCCATCAAGTAAATGAAGTCTCTTATATAATATATGAAACTCTGTGGTCACACGTCACAGGGCTGATGCAGGCGATCGCTTCTTCTAATTAGTGATGCTATTAGGAAGTTTTTTTTTCCTCACTCAGGCTTGGAGCAACTCTGCTAAGCTAGGCTAGCAGGGTCTCTGATAGACTGGATTTGTGGACGCAGAGAAGAGAGTGGCATTAACTTTTTTTTCTTTTTTTAACCAAACTCTGGGACTGACAGCAATTCAGCAAAGTCCTAAAATGTTAATGCATCTTTCTTCTCTCACCTGCTGTCGTTTTCATTGGAAAATGACAGACTACATTTTGTGTTTAAAAAAAAAAAAAACACATTAAGAAGCTTAAAAAGTGATGATGCATGACAGCCGTGAGCTGCTTTTCTACAGTAGGAAGTTGGGTTTTTTGGGGGGTATAAAGCAGTACATAATATTTTTTTCTCCTGTTAAATTATCAGTTTCAGTTTCATGCGAATGAGTATTTGATGATTTTAACAAAGTATCGTCTCGCTTTCCACACAAAATCTCTTCAAGCAACTCTACTTTACTTTATGGTTGTATGACACACATCACTCAACGTCTTTTTAACAGACCTAATGGCAGTCTGGTGCGACGAAACCAGATCCCACAGCTGACAGTATGATAAAAGTAACTCCTTCAAGACTACAGAGCTGGACCCTCCAAGCTAAAAACTGCAAGAATAGAAGCAAGAATAATGAAATGTCAGATTTGACAAATGATCTCACTCATATCTGATTTGACATGGCAGAAGTTATCACTAAGGAAGCCATCTGTTCATAGCAGGAAAAGTAAATGAAAAACTCCATTTACTCCCTCAACGCTTTGACAACCCGCACATTTTTCAGAGAATCTTGAGTTCGTGAACTTTTAATTACTTTGTTTATTTTTTGATCCATTTTAAAGGAAGGACATTTTTCAACCCATCTGCATCATAACTTGACGTCCTCCAGGCATTAGGTCATGTGACAGTTGTGTTTTGTTTGTTGTTGTTTTGTTTTTTTTAAAATCTTGTCATGACCGTAAGATTCCTCTTGCTTAAGGCGCGATAAATGCTTTGATAAGATCGTGACAAGGACCAAACCATCGTGTGACAGTCATTGAAAAGGAAGAATGAAGAGTTTGGCACGAGGCTCTATGACTGACAGTGCTGTGAAACTCCCTAACCAAGCTGGCATGGGGACGGCTGACAATAAATCAAATCCACTCAGGCGTCTCTTTAACAGGCGTAATGGCAAATGTTTTACAAACTTCCTTGCACAACCTCCAACACCAACCACTTATCTCATGCAGAAATGGAAATAAAATGCATCATTCTTATTTGAATCCAAAACAATGTGGTGTTTTTCACACACACTGCAGCAATAAACGGACATATCTAGATCAGATGTGAAGGCGATCTTAACAACTGCTGACCAGCGTCAGCCAGGCGCCTGATGGAAAATAAACTGATACAACCCGTATTTACAAAACTGCTGAACGGCGCTTGCACATGCTCAGTTTGAAATGTTAGGAAAGGATATTTTTGTCACATAACTTGCGATGCCCGTCATTAAAATAAAACATCACGGGGAAACAAAAAGATCAGAAATGTGAGTTTCGAATGTGGTAAAACTTGATGGCCGCTGGTTTACATCAAACAGATACTTCCTCCAAATGAGCATTTGTACATATAAAACAATAAGTTCTGAACGAATTCCTCAGTACTTCAAAAATACATAGCATCAACTTCCTGTTTTTACCCTGAAGCAAATGAAAAGCTTCAAGTTAGAAGGAACTTAAAAGGTTCTTAACATGGTGAGGTTTAGTTGGTATGGAAAACATATAAGTCCAGTTACAGTTAGATCCAGAAGTATCTGGACAATTCTGAAAATGATAGAAAGCGCAGATGAGCTCAGTAACATGAAAAGGCCTGGAAGACCACGGCAGACAACTAAAGTGGATGATTAGCTGACGCCCTGTCTTTGATTAAGAAAAGAAAGCCTTCACATTAACAGCAGAAGTCAAGAAAACTCTGGAGAAGGTGGCTGCATCGCTGATAAAGTCTACAATCCAGCAGCATCTTCATGTGAGTCCAGAGGCTTTAGAAAAAAGGTGAAAATCACTCGTAACAATCAAGACAAGAAGAGATCGATTACAGACAGATTCACTCCCATGTTCTCGAATCAGATCATTATTTCATACAGGCTTGAACAAACCTGCATGAGAATGGTCAGGAGAGGAAAATATGAAGAAGGAAAGGAAGAAGTCATGATCCAAAGCATGCCACGTCATGTGTCCAACACGGTGAAGGCTGTGTTATGGTTTATGCTCGCATGGCTGCTGATGGAGCAGGCTCACTGCTGTTAACTGGTAATGTGAAGATGAATTCTGAGGTGAACAGAACAATACTCTGCTCACATTCAGCCAAATCCTACGAAGCTGATAGGGCAGAGCAGATGACGAATGATCTTAAACATACTGAGAAAGCAACTCAAAGACTTCTTGAAGGCAAAGAAACGGGACATCCTTTAATGGCCAAGACAGTCAGCTGATCTCAGCTAAATGGAGCATGTTTTTCAGCTCCTGAAGATAAAATAAAGACCCACAAACAAGCAGCCACTGAAGATGGTTTCAGTAAAGAACCTCAGAATCTGGTGATGTCCACGGGCTCCAGCTGTTGACAGCAAATGACTTTCAAGTATTCAAAAATCAATTCAGTTCAGTTCAAACTTTATTCTCATTGTAATCTGAAACCTGGTGTGCATCCAGATATACGAAAAAAAAAGGTGATATTTATGACTGTGTCACACTTTCCAAATACGCAGGAACGCCCGAAAAAGTTGGTGTTTTACTTTCAAATGTTTTCATCAATAAAACAAATTAAAGCTGAACGTCTTCCCCGCAAAACACATGAAACCAGGCGTTAGAACTGTGAATAATGTCTGGTCCAGCTCTTGTCTGTGATTTTTCATCCGTGCATCTTGGTTCTTTATTGTTTTTGGTGCGTCGTCCTCTTTGGGGATGAAATTTCTTGTCATCGACTCCCTCCCTGCTCAAGATAACGTCCAACCACTTAAAACTATGCGCGCCACTTCCAAGAGAAACACGTCATTTGCTTTTTTGGAAAACTACACAAAAATCTGTCTGCATTCATTTTAATATCCAATTTTTTTTTTTTTTCCCTTCAGCGAGATGTGAGATCAGGTCACATATGGACCCCTACTCTGCCAGTTCTTTGCATCAAAGTCCAAATTCTCTTGTGTATTTAATTAAGATATAAGAAGTATCTCGACTTTCAATGCTGAAAAATAAATAAATACTTTTTATTCATTTCTTTGGGCAGCAGATGCATGTGTGTATATTAGCCTGAGGCATGGGAGGACAGATGACACCTGTCAGTGAGACGGACCTTCATAGCCTGGTAGAACTGGTCAGGTGAGGTCAGAATGTGAATGTGGGTTCCCGGCACACGAAAGGCCGGTACTTGCTCTGCCATCCATCTGAAGTTGGCGCAGACGCCATCTGTTCCCTGGGCTCCAGCTGACCCGGTGGGCCTGGAGACTCGGTGCGGGGTTTGGTCAGTTTCAGCGAGGAGGGGAGCCAGCAGCAGCACAGAGGACCTGCAGGAGACATACCCACAACAGAGCAATGAGTTTTGTTCTGACTCTTTTTTTTTTTTTTTTTCCTCTTTTCAACCTCTGACAAGACACCAAAATGTTCCACCGAAGTGCTAATGAGGAAAAAGTCCCTACATACAAACCGAGGTCATTTTGACTTTGTGTGTGTACAAAAACTGTGTAAAAATGACTGTTTGTTCAGGCATCTCTTTCTGGCTGCCACCACTAAGTCTACTAGACTACTGTCCTGCTGGCCTCTGCTTCTAACACTCGCTTATTTCATCATAAATATCCAAGTACTGATCCATTCCTATGTAGGCAGAACTCTCTGACAGTAATTTGAGCGACACTTGTCGATTAGTATGGATTAATAGCAGGGTTTCAGTTTCCTGTACAAGCCATACACTTAAAAAGTTAGAATAATTTGCTTACATTTACTCCGTTCCACCTCAAAACTGTTTCAATTTACCTTGTTTGGACCCTAGCAAAAGGGTTTTCAATCCTTACCATTTAATGATAGAAGTTATGGACTAATAGCCACTGTAGCAGCTATTTCTGATCTGGAAGTGGGCGGGACGACAACAAAGCAATCAGAGATGATTCAAAGCTTTTTTGATTCATGCAGCAGGCGAGTCATCGTCACTTGAGCGACTGTCATTTTTATATCCGCTTTTCCACATTTGTGTAATACAGTGGGGCAAAAATGTATTTAGTCAGCCACCAATTGTGAAAGTTCTCCCATTTAAGAAGATGAGAGAGGCCTGTAATTTCCATCATAGGTACACCTCAACTATGAGAGACAAAATGAGAAATAAAATCCAGAAAATCACATTGTCTGATTTTTAAAGAATTTATTTGCAAATCACGGTGGAAAATAAGTATTTCGTCAATAACAAAAGTTCATCTCAATACTTTGTTATATTCCCTTTGTTGGCAATGACAGAGGTCAAACATTTCCTGCAAGTCCTCACAAGGTTTTCACCACTGTTGCTGATATCTTGGCCCATTCCTTCATGCAGATCTCCTCTAGAGCAGTGATGTTTTGG
>JBAMYA010000011.1:8152471-8175804 GCA_037176975.1 Arrhamphus sclerolepis | reverse complement strand
AGATGATCAGTGGTCTTGTATGTCTTCCATTTTCTAATGATGCTCCCACAGTTGGTTTCTTCACACCAAGCTGCTTATCTGTTGCAGATTCAGTCTTACCAGCCTGGTGCAGGTCTACAATTTAGTTTCTGGTGTCCTTTGACAGCTCTTTGGTCTTGGCCATAGTGGAGTTTGGAGAGTGACTGTTTTAGGTTGTGGACAGATGTCTTTTATACTGATAACCAGTTCAAACAGGGGCCATTAATACAGGTAACGAGTGGAGGACAGAAGAATTTACAGGTCTTTATCTCATTTTGTCTCTCTTTGTTGAGGTATACCTATGATGGAAATTACGGGCCACTCGTCTTTTTAAGTGGGAGAACTGGCACAATTGGTGGCTGACTAAATACTTTTTTTGGCCCACGGTACATCAGTGGTTTATTTAGGTGAATCACATTTGCAACGTAGCTGTCCATGTTAAAACCTACTAGAGGTTAAATGATATTTTCAATTGCAGTTGAATCTCAACATTTATTCACCTTGTTTCTGAATTACCCATTAATAAAATTAAAGTAAAACTTTCCGGTCCAAAGTGAATGTCTCTACTCAGCCCAAAAGCCAAATATATTAATGTTTACCAGAAATTACTAAAATAACTGAGTGGATGAATGTTCCCATTGTTTAAGTTTTTTTTAAGGATTGAAATCCACAGCAGCTTTTAACAGGGTGAGTCATTTTTTTTTCCTTTCTTGAGTAAATATATTAAAGCATATGTGCCTTTTGTCCCTCCCATAGAATTACACAAGGTGAAATGACAAGGCAACCACATTAATTAAAGAGACAAAGCAGAGCCTTAACACGACTGTGATCCTTGAATGATCACAAGTCCTTCTAATAAACTCCTTCACATTGATTACAACTAAATGTCCTGCCAGTTGTGGTTTGCATAAAGTCATAAAAACTCATGGAACTCAATGTCATAAAAGCATTAAGAAAGAAAACGTCCTTGTGTCGGCACAGTTTACGGCACATTATCTCCACTATGACACAAAGTACTTCCAGCTCAAGGTAGGGTTGTTGTAAGTTGTAAAAGGCAAAACAGCGTGACGGGATATAAGTACCACGTCTTCAAACATACAGTTATGTAAGAGCCGCTGTGATAAAATGTTACAGTGAATTTCTAATCCACGAGATTAAATCAGGTAGATGGAAGGGAATACGCTTTGACGGACGGGGCGACCCATCCAGGAGGTATGGCGTCTCACCTCTGAGCTGTGGCTCCTGAACACGATAAAATGGCTACAAAAAAAAAGGACAGATGGAAGTAAATGTCCATCTTCAACAGCGGTGTAAAATATTCTTGAAATAAAGTTATTCAATCAGTTATTTCATGACTAATATGAATCAATTAGCTTCTTTTCAGAGTCATGGGCTGCATTAACAATGCAGGGCTTTAACATGGTTAATTCAATGAATAGATGAGCAGTTTACTTTGGTATGCGACTGCACCGCAACCCTTCTGATATGAAGCATGTGACTTAAAGACATCTTTTGTCTCTGCAAATTCAAAACATCGCAAATGGGACCTTCGGTGAACTCCTTACGTCCTTGAAGGACTAACATCCTCATTCTTGCGACAGATGCACAGTGGATTCATTCAGCAAATTAGAAAAAACTGATTTAATATTTTCTAGTTTTTAAGGTGTAGATTTTGACTCCCATCAAACATTAGTACAGTTTGATTCTAGGACGAAGACGATGAGTCAACTCAGAGAAGTCCGTCTATCGGTAAGAAAGATGTTCAACTTTATTGCATAAAGTATGAGGGCATCCCAACATGACAATCATAAGGGATTTGCTTTAGTAGACTTTCCTCCTCTCGGCACGCTGTTATCAAGATTTTAGAACCTGGATGTCAGGATTTGTGCCACTTAAGCTCCACAAATCAAACTGGTTTCTCCCACAAATGATGGGTTGTTGAGGCCTGGCATTCATGTTCATCCAAGAGGGTTTTAACATGGTCAAGTCAGTCCAGTTCTTCCACATCAAACAGGAAAAACAAACCAAAGAAAAGCAAAAACAAAACACCTTTATGTTGACCTGGCATTCAACCACCTGTAGTTTCATGCACAGACGTGCAAAATTAGACTTTCCCAAAAGTGTCATCAAAGAAGTTGGAAGCATGCCATGGTCACAAGGAAAAAAAAAACCCAACACACTGTAGCATGGTAACTGACCCTAGCTTAAGTTCAAATATGCATACAAGTAAACAGACAAGGACTTCCACATAACAGCTACATAAAGAAGTCATTGTCTTGGTGATGTTTGGACTGTGGTGTTGAGGTTTACATGCGCAGGAAATTATGCAGAATATTTACGGTGCAAGAAACAAAACGTACAAAAGATACAATATGTTGACTTGAATTTCAAGCTCTGACCAGTCTTCATCCAGAAATGCGGACAAGTTTCCTTTTGGGAAACAGAAGCACTGTCCAGAAAACCCAACTCGACACAAAAGTGTCTACAGTTCGTCTGAATCCCAAATGGCCTCTGATATTTCACAATCACGCCGGCATTGATGATTTACACTATGCCCTCTGACATTGTGATGAAATATTTTTTTAAAAAGTGGTTGCAACAGTGTGATCACAACCTTGTATCATGCTGAACTTAAAAATGTTGGTTACAACAAAATGGAAAAAAAAATATTTCCAAAAGACAAATTATTTGGAAACATTATCTAATTTCCTGTGATTACGGATGGTTCTGGGTGTAGCACACTAAAGGAGGCGAGAAATAAGGCTGAAGAGAGTTTGAAATGATTCAAACGCAAAAACAAGTGGCTCAATCGCATGACGTGGAAAATCTTTTCTCGGATAGACATTATACTGTTTCTGAGAAAATCTGCAAATGATCTGCAGCCTGTCCTTAGCTTTTAGACATGTTCCCATCATGACAGGTGCTTTTAAGTTCCCAGGTCACTTCTGTCAGGGAGGAAACTTCTCAAGCAAAACTCGCAACCTTTTATCACAAGGGAAAGTTGGAAGCCAAACTCTCTTAAAGGACCTTTCATGTCAAAAGGAAACAGTTGGAGCTTTTATCTACACATTCTATCTTTATTTCTCAGACTATAAATGATCTATGTCATTTCCTCGATCAACTGACCTTTCATACAACAGCTCAAACGGAACAAGACAAAGACTTCCTCATATCACCAGCGTCACAGGGCAGAACAAAAGTATATAATCCTAATATAAACTCCTGCCTTACTGAGAGCAATTATTATGTTGCGGTATTTTTTTTTTTTCATGGTCATGTTTCCAACTTTTGCAACATGGGAACATGACAATGAGCGATATGTTATGGGTAAAGTCTTATTATGTTTGTGTGCAAATAAAAAGCGGGTGTGCAGAAAGTCAGGTCAAAGAGTCAAAATTAGAGCTGTTTCAGCTCTTAACTCGGTGACACGACCTGCAAACATCACAAAATGTAATCGATTCCCTGAACACTAAGGAATTGTGTTCAGTGGTCTCTTTTTCCATCTCCTCAAGCATAAACTTACAACACTTTTTTCTTTGACAGGAAAACAGAAGCCATCCCAAATTTCTTTGCAAATCCAATGTGAAAAGGGATGCTCAAATATGTTGATACAGCTGTACAAACTGGGATTGTTTAAGTGCATGAGGACAGGACGGTGAGTCTGAGCAGCCATTTTTATTGGGAAAATATGTTTTACTTATGCAGGCTTACATTTCACACATTTATTTGTACGATTGCCATAAAAGCAGCAATCCTACTATACATCCCTTGTTTTCTGGCCACTGACTAGTCTCACGTCATTCAACGGAGAAATGATTCAAACGCAAAAACAACTGGCTCGATCGCATGACATGTGGAAAATCTTTTCTCGGATGGACACTGTACCGTTTCCGAGAAAATCTGCAACTGATCTGCAAAAATTCCCACAGAAATGAGTGACGGAAAGACAAGCTGCCAGAGTGGAGCAACCTGAAAATTGAATGAAGAAAGTTTTACTCTAAACTTCTGTAGATCCCAGAGTTTTCAGTCAACAGGAATCAATTATACATCAAAACGTAGACCAATCTGTCCTTTCTCACACAATGCATCTCTCCAAAAGGAAATAATTACACTTTTCTTGCTAGAAGCCTCAAAAATGACAAAAACGGGTTCCTCTGGCCTATGCTTTACAATACAAAATTTGTGTAGGGTTTCCTATAAAGTCCTACATTGACTCTTCTTTTTTTTCCAGGAAAACCTCCCAGTGTCCTGTCAATTATTGCTCTAGGACACAAAATTACATCATTCTTTACTGGTCCTGTAGCCACAAAACCCACAAAAAGCCATACTAAACTAATCCAAGGCAGGATGGGAACCCAGCCTGAAATTCTGCCTGAGATTCACCATGTGGACATTTGTCCTTCCTCTCGAACTGAATCAGTGCCTTCCACCTTCTCTGCAGCAGAGAGATCTCTCAGCCACTTCACCCAAACCAAGTCAGCCATGAAGGGATGGATGTGGATCTTCTTTGCTCAAATCACATAAAATAAATGAGAGCTGGACTGACTATCAGAGCTTAGAAACATGTAATTCTCCTAGAATTACCTGCTGATCAGCAGTGACATTTCAAACAGATAAAGCAAGAAACCAGGGACAGCCATAACAACCCCACTGCAATTTCTCCAGGAATTGCTTAGTCTAGTTGCTTTATGTTACAGACTTTGAGATATTTCAGCTGTCCTTTTTTCTGCAGCCTGCATGAGATAACACAGTGAGAACAAACGCAGCAAAAATATCTAATGTTCTTTTTGTACATCTGTGAAGCAGATTCCTGTTGCACTGCAGATGTCCTTTGAAATTCCCCATCCCATGGCTCATTGACCTCATGAATCTTTCCATTGAGGTCATGAAAAAAGCGGTTAGGTAAAGACATGCAAAGCACTTGAGTTTTCTGACTACTCCAATTTAGCAAAGATTATCTCACCGCAATCGCACACAATTTTCCAGTCAACAGCTACATGTAGCTACACGCGTTCAAAGCACAGCAGTTACCGTAACAAAATGCAGATTATCTAGATTTCTGTCGGGGCTGAAGGCTCGGCACCACTGAAAACAAGGTTTTGACTCAGCAACAAAGCTCCACTGGCTGGACTAAAGCGTTCGTGGTGGTCCAGTTCCACTTTTACTTCGTGTCAGTCAAGCCTGATCAACTAAACGGAATGCTATGTTATTTGGTTATTTTCACTGTATCAAATCCATCAACGTGTTTCATGTCAGGACGAGTGAAAGTGTCACAAGTGATACAAGTCTGTTGTCTGATGAGGAAAGCACGACTGTCCAAGTTCCACGGCACACATAGGTGTGTCCTCGTGAGTGTCCTGCTGATGGCAGAGGGTGACATGATGAAGAGGTGTCTCCTTTCAGGCTGCTAGGAGACTGACGGACGACGGAGTTACGAAAACTTTCCCTGAAGGTTAGTCTTGTTTTTCAGGTCTGAGGGCTCACTTCACCACCCAAATCTTTCCCACCAAGAAATAAAAAAGGAGAGCGATCAATAACACGAGGATTTAATCCTAACATGAGTCACACGAGAGTAATTGAGCGTGTTCACAAGCTGAAGGATTTGTGTTCATCTGGAAACTAGCGTCCGATAATGGACGCATTAGCAACAACGTTATTGCAGGCGGGGGGGTAAAAAAAAACGTCTTCTTTTTTTTTTAATCTTCGTGCATGTATCTAAGCTGGCGTGCCGCGCCGCTTACCCTCTTCTTTTGTCCCGCAGACGGCACAGCCGGTCGGATATTCGTGTAAAAACCCCGGCGATGGCCGGAGAGTACACGGACTGCACTAGTCTCCTGCAGGACATGGGTGCCGCCATTACTGCAGTTTGTTTGAAAAAAACTTTATCGACACCAGTCATTGTTCACAGACACTCTGTACTGTCGTGATGGAGCTCTGATGTAGACGATGATTTCTGTTCCGAACAATAAATACCGATATTGATATTTTTAAGTCTTGTTGTGTACCCAGAATATAGGTTACTTGAATTTATTATGCTGAAGTTCTTAAAAAAAATTTAAAAAAAAGTACACACAAGCTGACTTTTAAGATATTACCTGTTCTTTTATTTATTTATTTTTAATCAAGTTTCTCTTATTTTTCATTTTTAACAACAACAAAAAACAAAACAAAAAACGACAAAGTTGTTTAAATTCTTAACCACAACACTGTCTGTTACCTCGTCTCCCAGCTCCTATTACGAAATAAACTATGAACCAGTGAGCAAACAAAGAACTTTAGTAATACAACCAAATATCAACCAAACTCAAACACACACAAAGCAACAAAATATATGACTCACTAATCCAAAAGCAGCAAGGCTAGGGCACCATCTTGTCTTGACTTGAATTGCGCCAAAAATGCTTTAAAAAAGAAGCAGCTGAAAGAGAAGAATGTGGTCCTGGTCAAGGTTAGGTCAAAGAGGTCAACTTGCGACTCTTATTTGTCTTTGGAATGGTGCTAGGTCGCAATTATTAATACATCCTTTCAAGTTGCATTTTAACTGGCTCGTAAGTAGACAGAGCCATTGGATTTCTGACACTATCAGAAAATTATTCCAGGTAGCCTTTGGTAGCAAGACTAGTAGGACAGCCATCATCAAGCTACTGCAGGCCTTAGGATAGCCAGTTTTGACAAAAATTATCCCAACGATTCCTTCATAATTCTAATCTTTCATCTGCAACAGCTCAAATCCTGCAGTGTATAGGAGCCTTATGACTTCACCTGTTCCTTAATGAGTGAGCGAAATACAGAATGCCAGAGATTTTGGCCTAAAGTGCTCTATAATCCATACCATCACTATGGTTTAACACAATATATATATATCCTGCTCACATTTTATTTGGTTAACAATTCACTTATCACCAGTTACCTGGGTAATTCTCGTAACTTTGCCTCAAAAAGGTGAGGATATCTGTTTACAATTTCTTTTCTTCTCGTGATTATTATTATTATTATTGTTATTTTCTTTTAACTCACTCTTTTAGATGACTTCTTTTTATTTCTGCCACAATCTCTGTCTATTTGTCACATGTACCACATTTTGAATCATTATAATTAACTGTATCAAAATAATTCCACACAACCTTTGATTCACACAATAAAAGTCTAAATAAGATAAGAAGCACTGTGTATTCCTGGAAGCACATGTTAAATATCTGCTGCTGCACCATGTGACCTGTCAAATGATAATCCTAGATGTCAGTGCAGCGTGTTTGTGTTGTGCACAGGTGCTTCTTCCAGCCAGCAGGTGACTGAACAGCTGCTGGAACTTAGTACTTATTCCAGTTATGACACTGCTGTAACAATGGTGTCAGTAGTTGTATGGAATGAGATGAATCAGTCAAATTAATGTCAGTGTTTAAAAAAAAATACAATGAACACATGAACATTTTTCTTTATTTCCTTTTAATCCTACTTTGGTGTGTCTTTACGTTTCTACACGACTAATCAAGAGCACTTTAGACCCATTTGTTGTTCAGATTCTGCACCAGCGCTATATTTAAAAATACTCTCACTTCACAGGGGAAAGCAACTCCAGAGGGAGAAAAATGCCATGTTCTTCTCCAGAAGAGAGGAACAAAAACATTAAAACAAACTTATGAGTCATAAGAGTGTTTGTCTTCCAGCACTTTGCCTATTTGAAGTTTATCCAAACTCTGTGATTAGAAACATTTCTTGCATGTTTAAACCTCTGGTTTAAGAAACTGATATCACCATAAGCAATTTTCTTTTCTTTTAAGATAATTAAGTGGTATCTATTACTTTTCCCTCTCTGTGTTGTTGTTTTTCTTTACACAAAGTGGTGTCTAATTAAAAAAGTGTAATTTCACAATTGATATATTTAAGGGTTGTTTTCTTTGAAAAAAAAAAAGAGATGAAACTTTTTTTATACCCTGAAGCAAACATGTTCACTTTTAGACACACATATACGCAAATAGATACATAAACACCAGATTTATTTCCATCTGTATCATCTCTTTCTTTTTCATGTATTATTTGCAGCCTGACTTATAGAACATATTATTGATAACTGATTTAAGACTTTGTGCATCATGGACAATTACCTGTTTCTAATATTTTTAGCAAATTCAAACAAGTTTGCAGTTTGCTTTAAATCTCTCTGTTGTGTACATGGACTTAAATGAGTCCATATTTTGGCATGCAATACTCATTTTGCATAGTCAAAATAGTAATTTTGATGAAAACTTGTATTACAAAGCAAAAATATGACATAATGTAAGCATGCGCCTTGCAAAATTTGACTCTGCATCTATTAGCTGAAAGTTTTTAACTTGTTCAATCACAATGTTCCCTTTAAGATGGTAAAAACCTGTCTTGCCAGTGGCATATGACAATGTCTGTAAAACGTGGACACGGAGTTACCCAACAGAATGATAACATCAGCATAAATCATCAAAATAACAGCTCATATGAACACAGGAAACTTTAAAATGTTGCTAACATAGATGTGGTAACAAACAATGCATGAACACTTTCCTCTTTCCTACATTTGTTGCACAATACTCAAGTCTTATAAAGCAGGACTTTTTTTTTTTCTTGTCAAACATTATTTCAGGTCAGTCACTGTAAAAGAGCAATATAGCTGGTAGTTGCTCAAGAACACTTTCAGTAAGACAGATAATTTCTGACGAAGCACAATAACCTGAGGGAGTTTCTTTTCAATTTGTCAGTTTGCAGGCTTGTAGGTTCAGACATGAACTGCTTGTTGCATTGAGAAGAAATATGAAAAATAAAATGAAAGGGTGGTGCCTTTGATTTTTTTTTTTTTTTTTTAAATATGCCAGGAAAATGATCTTAAGGTAAGCTTTTATTTATTTATTTATTTATTTGCCTATTTATTTAGTCATTCATTTGTTTTTTTTATTCAACCTCGGCAGTCAAATTCATTTGTTGCAGCATAACTAAATTAGTCTCAGGGAAATCAGAGAGCTTGAACTACATAAGTGAGCAAATACTCTGGCAGCATTTACTAAAATACACTTTTGAGGTACTCGAATGTTTGTTTAACTACGATTACTAAAACTGTATCACTTTTTTCCCCAAAGGATTTGACAGCTACAGCTGCTTTAAGTTTTATTACAAATGAAATGCATTCATATGGATTTCTGTGAAACAGAATGTGAAATTTTACTCTAAGCAGAGTTTTATATGCATATTTTTTTAATATAGGCCTAATTATGATTAATATTATGCACATGATTTATATTTCTGCATATGAACCTACAAAAATATAACATTAATTGTTTTTTTTTGTTTTGTTTTTTTTGTTTTTTTCTTGTACCATATGTGTGGAGCTTTTAACTTTTTCACCTTGTCGAGAAGGGACCCCGCCAGTACCAGGAAACACTCCGGCAAAGGTTACGCTGATTATTTATTGGCAACCAGCCGAGCGCGAGCACGAGCGGCCGTTCTCTGCGAGCGTGCGCGCGCCGCTGCGCGTGCGTGTGTTTACTGGAAGGAGCTCTGAGCGGAGGGGGCGGAGCCTTACGAACATACTCACTGGAAACAACCTCCAGTAACCTTCCTCCACTCACGCACACACACACACACGCAGACACGGAGCTCGCACACACACGGCCGCAGTCGGGAGTCTCTCCGGCAGATATCACTTGCTGCCACATTCCTCCGCTCTCCCAAATAAACCCACACGGCTTTTTTTGGATACTTGTTTTTGGATTTTAATGCCTGAGTTAATAATTCAGCTAGCACTACTTTCGGGTAGTTTGCACATCTTTTTGCTCGGCGAAGAACGGCTGCGGTACGCGGCGGAACACATCCGCAAGGTAAGTTGAGAAAAGACACCTACGGCGGGTTTTTATCTTTCAGGTGGACTGAAGCGAAAAAACGAGAGGAGACTACGGTGCCGTTTGTTTGCGTACAGCTGTTGTGTAGCAGTTCTAAAGTATACTGGGAGTGTAATGTTTGGGGGGGTTCGTCTCTCGGTCCAACTTGATCAGCAGCGGTTCTGAGCCGTTATGGCGGCTGCCCACTGTCCCTCCGTCCCGCACTGTCAACAGTGAAACGGACCAGACACCTTTTCAGAAATTCGAGAACATCCCATCACCACCCATACCCCATCAAGGATAAAGAGCTTTCTTGTGAATTAAAAAAAAAAAAAAAAAAAAACTGTGTCGGACTCTTTCACAATGACCCCGATTCAGAAATCCCTTGTTGCGGTGCGCCGATCGAAGACAATTGAAAGCAATCAGGATCCAGTTCCCGTCTGGCTGCAGCAGCAAGCAGAGGATTCATTTAAACTAAATATAACCTGCCTGCTCGCTGCCCTGCATCGCCCCATGCATTGGTTACAGTCGTCATAGCTGCGTTTTAAGGGGGTAAACTGAGAGCTCCACTGTGGCAAAGTGGCCATTTGTTCATGTCACAGCTCATGAAGGAGTGTAAGTTTCCATGTTTGCATGTCACCAAGCTATATATAGATGGAAATGCCTAATCCCTCTCTCCCTGTCTTGTTCCCCGCAGCTGTGTTTAGGTGCTCTCTCCCAGCCTCTCTCTGGATGCATCGGACTCCTCTTCCCCGGGGCCCTGGACCCGGTGTGTGACCCCACCACCCTTGCCCATCACCCCGTCTGCCTCTTCTCCATCTGCCCCAGACTCTTCTCCTTCTCCTGTCAACTTCGAAGCTCCTGTTGTGGGCCCCCTGCCTCTCGACCAGTGGGCAGAGGCAGGGGGCCATGGCGCCATGGTAGTCTTTGGAGGTCGCACCCCCCTCGCCATGAGCGGCGCGTCCCACTTGGAGGGCAGGGTACAGGGTTCAAACTGTACCCCGCATCGCTACAAACCCTTCAGCTCGCATGAACACTACCAGCAGGTCAGTTTCATTTGGCATTTTAGAGAAGTAGCTGTGTGTTGTACTGAAATCTAAGCATTCACCTTGTGTGATAATAGATACTGATTGCAGACTTTCTCTACCTGATCCAGGTGATGCATGCTCTGCATAAGCTCAAGGAGAGTGGCTTTTACTGGGGAGCTGTTGGGGGCCGTGAAGCCAGCTGCCTGCTGCGTTCTGAGCCCCCTGGCACTTTCCTGATCCGCGACTCGTCAGACCATCACCACTTCTTTACCCTGTCTGTGCAGACAGCTCGGGGAACAAAGAACCTACGCATCCACAGCGAGGGAGGCGGCTTCTTCCTTCAACCAGACCCTCAAAACACCCAGGAGCTTCCACAGTTCGACTGCGTGCTGAAACTCATTGCGCACTACATGGGAAAAGGGCAAGATACCGGAAGGACCAAAGATGGGGCGAGTGGAAGCAATTCAGGAGAGACAAAAGTGAAGGGACGCAATGTTTATCTGATCCACACTGATGGGGAGAAAGTCCCCCTGGAGTTACGGCGACCCCTCTTAACGTCTCTCTCATCTCTGCAGCACATGTGCAGGAGGACGCTGAACAATAGAGGCTTGGGGCTGTCGGGACAAACCGATCAGCTCCCGCACACAATTAGAGACTTCCTGGAGGAGTATGATGCTCCTATATGACTGACAGGAACTGTAGATGTTCCGCTACATGGACCAGGTGCCTGGAGGACAGCACAGATCAGTTCTCAGCGCATGCAAGAGTATTTGCACCACCAGAGACTGACCAGACTGAATCTTAGATACTAATATAAGGTCGGTTTTCCATAGTGGCCAGAATAGGATGGTTGCATTTCTTTTTTTAATTACTGATAGACACTATCTAGCTAGAGTCTTGTATGAGGAGTGTGATTTGGGCAACCAACAATTACCTCTTCCATTCTGCCTTGGTAAAACTGACCACTAGTGTGAGTGGCAGATGAAGCCAGGGGTCAAAATGCCAACGTTTCCTATCAGACCCTCTCAGACGCAGAGCAATGCCTCGTAGGAGATTAACCCCATTGGTTGATATAAACAATGAAAGCAAAGAGATGGTCAATACATCATCAGAGATCTCGGTGGGTTTAATGTGCTTAAGAGGGAACCTCCTCTGTCAGCATTACATATACAACTCAGTGGGTCACTGGTCAGAGATGCTGAGAGGGAGTGAATGAAGGAGGAGTTGCAGAGAAAAGTCCAAATGAGGGGCCCTTTGCACTGTATTTGTTAGTCTGAGTGAGTGTGTGTTTGTGTGTTGTGGTTGTGCACATATTTCCATAGCCTTTTCCCGCAAATGTTACCACATAGAGGGGAGTGGGATGGCCATGCACGCTAACTCCTCACACACACTCACACAAACAGGTACAGACCCACATGTAGGTTTTGTTAGCGTGGGACAAAAAAAACATTACAAAGCGTTTTCTCCCTCCTATGTTTGCTCCTCTTCCATTACCCTGCCCCCCACCCCTTCCTTTTTTATGCATTTGTGCTTTGACATTGACAGAAAACAGACTGCTGCTGCGGAGACAAAAGCTTGTTACTGACACAAAAGCTTCGGGTGGGACCAAAAAAAAAAAAAAAAAAAGCAGCAGAACTTATTTTTATCCAGACTGAGTGGAAAATATCAGTAACACTGTAAATCTTACTGGGGATTGACAATGAAGATCCTGGAGGTAGGGAAGAGGTTTCTGAGGGTGAGACAAGGTGTTTGAACAAGGGAGAAAGAGGAGCGGGAAATGGGATTAGGAGAGGAAAGGGAAACTGAAGAGGATGGAGAGCTGGGGTGGTGGGTAGAGTAAGGAGAAGAGGGAGGAGACATACTGGTATACAGCTTAACAAAAACACTGATGTGATTGATGATAGGGTTCAACATGACACTTCTCCTGTAAATACAGCAGCCGGTGTGATAAAGTTTTGGTTGAGTCTTAATTCTTAGTTGAGTGTAAGAGGCCTTTCAACCCCCCCTCCCCCCATGAGGTTAGCTTCACAAACTTATTTCTTTTCACGTGGCTGTTTTGTTCACTCCCTCCTAGCTGTCTTACGCCACCATTCATGAAGGAGCTATGAGAAAACGAGTAATGTGGACTGTTTTGTTCCTCTACATACCTTTATTGTTACCTCTGGAGAAGGTGCAGTTTGTCATGCCTGTCTGAAAGGCAAGGGATCTCGAGATTTCCCTTTATTCTTTCTTCAGAAAAATGCCTTTTTGTATAGCAAATTACGCAGACCCAGATTTGTCCCAGAACTTTCTTTCTCTCTCTCTCTCTCTCTGTTTTTGCCCTGTGCTCATACTCACCTGTGATCCATATTGGAGTTGTCGCCTTTTTTACATCCTTAAATTTTCTGAACTCACGAGGCTGCTCAAGACAAGGGCGGCGTATTTGCAGCATAGCAACATTTATTTGATTTTTTATTTAATTTTTCTACGGTCAGATCTGGGTCTTAATCTTTCACATCAACAAGTTCTTACATGTGCTGCAGCGGTGGACCACGTGAACGTGAATCATTTGTCTTTTATAAAGACTCTTGCAAAAAGGCTGGCCACTAGTCTGGCAAAATACAAGCTGTAATATCTGAAATGACAAAGCATTACAAAAATAAATGAAAAGGAACGTTGCACATATTTATATTTCTAAAATATTTCAATAATTTATATTAAAGAGCACTATTTTTACAAAAGCCAATGGATTTGCCCTGTGTGTTACTTTCTCTGCCTTGTCTACTGCTTCTCTTTTTTCCCTCTGAGTCAATATTGACTGGACGTGCTCTAACTTACTGTAATGTATTGTAAAGCAGTCTGTATTCCAGCAATTCCTGGCTTCACAACAAGATTATTTACTGACAAATGGGGTTTTCTAGTTAAACAAAGCAGTGTTTATTCAGTCGACGGGCTTTGAGAGTTCAAGGCCGCGCTGCGAGCGGGCTCTTAGGCAGATGCATGTTCTTCATGCAGATTTAAAAATGCTGCAATTCTCACCTCCTTCAAAGGAGCATCGCGGCCGAACTCCACACACTGAAGAAAATGTACGGGGAAAAGGTGGGCGGAGCATTTACATGGCAGACAATAACAAAGGGATTCCCAGAAGTCCAGAGTTCACTCCATCACACACATCCACACCACCTTTGACACAGCAGTTACTGTGTGGAAAGCTCAGCTTTGGGCTGGACCTAACTGGAAAGGAATGCAGCAGGGTTTTATACATCCTGCCTGATGGGCTGAGAGAGGATGGTGTCCTCTGGGGTTTGTGCGTATGTGTGTGTGAGGTCAGATAGGTGAAAGGGTCCACGTGGAGGAGATTTACGACGGTCTGTGGTTTTAGTGTGCAGCCCGTGTAGAGAGTGTGTGCGTAAGCGGTTGGTCAAGCGAGATTGCTGTTGGTAAAATTAAGCAGGAGGTGAGGTTCTTCATTTCTTCGCCCCACCACCCCTCCACACACACACATACACACACACGGTTCCCATTCCCTGCATACCTTGTGTTCTGTCTGAGGCTGGCTTCCAGGAAAGAGGCACTTTAATTGAGTTGAGTTTTTACGGCTTGCCTGGTGTTAGTGTGTGTATCTGAAGGAGCGAATGAAGTGTCTGTGTGTGTGTGTGTGTGTGTGTGATGGATGAGGGAGCACTGACGAGAAAAGGGCTTTCTAAAAAAGCTAATTGATGCAGAAAAAAAAATTTCAAGCTGAAAAATAAAATAAAAAAATCTGAAATGTGAAGTGAAACTGAATTGCTGACGTGAATACACAAGTGCATTTGCACCTTTGTTGTAAACATCCCTTAAAATGAGCTAATCAAAGGTTGAGAATTAATTTGATGTGTGTCATTCGAAACTTCAGGGCCTCATGGTTCCTTATTCTGTTTGGCCACTTAATATTTGTGTGAGTGTGGCTGACACTATTTGTTTATAAAAGGAAAACTGAGTGGGCACTTGACGCAAGTCTGAAAGACAAACAGAAATGAGTGAGCCTTCTTCCCAAAATCCAACCAGAATCATCCAGTTTTACACACAAATAGTCGAAATACGCCAGCTCAGCTCACAGTGACTCATTTTTTATGTTCCCCATACTTGTCTGATGAGTGGGACTGGAATATTTTGCCCGTATCCTCCGCTGCGCTGCTCTTGTGAATCTCACACGCTCGTACAAACTCTTTCCACTATGATTCATTTTTTCGGGTTATGACTTGCTGTGTCCAGCTCTACGGTTGTCAGTTCTGCTCCGGCCAAGCACAACACCAGGCTCTCAAACAACCGAGCTCGGTTTTGACAACAATAAAAAACATTCACACCGAAGTTTTTGGGGGCGACACCCCTCAAAGCCTGTTTTAACTGCCTGTGTGTCAAATGCAGCACAAGGAAATGAGAAGCAGGCTAAACAATGTTAGACCTATAATGTTCTGATTAAAATCTAAGCATCATCAACAGCTTCTTGTGTGTCTTTTTAAATTTCTGAGCTCTTGCCAATGTCAGCCATGTCGAACTTTAAAGGTGGAAAGAATATTAGGAGGTTAGAAAAATGCCCCACAAACTGGCAATCCTCAGTGGCCTTCCAGGAAAGGGCCTCCAGTTTGCTGATTATTTCTTCCAGGAAGGCTCTTCGCTGCCTGATCGGCCCTTATAGTAAGACGTTTGGTTGGCCCATCAGTTGAAGTATTGTCACAGCCGCTTCTGATAAAGCCAGACCAGCTTCCAGGAAACCAGAGATTTACCCTCCAGCATTCCATCATTCCTTCGCCATCAGCGTGCACAGAGGAAGACGGAGAGAATGCAAGGCAGCAGAAGGGGTATAACAGGGACACTGATCAATAAAAACCATATGGGAAGCATGCAGACAGGAAAATGCACTCAAAATAACACATTTGCATGTATGATTTTGTGCACATGCCCAAGCCTGTACTGACCAACTGGTTTTGTGACACATGTTGACACAAACTCAGTCAAACCACTGTATTTTTCTAAGCTGACTATTCACCATCCCCCTGTGACACACACACGCACACATACATCTCTACAGCTCACAAAAGTCATTGTGACTAATTCATTTTCACTCTGATCATCAGTGAAATGGTTTTCCCGTAACACCTGGACCACCTCACAGATGGGTGTGCCTCATACATATAAACCCAACTGGGATGAACTGAGAGGTAAAAACTGTTTGCAAAAGGCAGCTGCAAGGCATGTTGTCATAGGCACAGATGCATTGTTTAATCTAAGAGGGTTTTCTTTCTTCCTTTTTTTTTCATGCACTTCATTCACAGCTGCACAAGCGAAGCAGCAGAAAAGCTCAAATGCCAAATGGCTTACTGTAACAGCGTGGACTCAGACCAAACCCTTTAACACTCTCAGGTGTCACTGCGTGTCCCCACAGCCAGGCAACAGGACTGCAGAATATTTGAATTTGACACTGCAGCACACACACACACACACACATACAAGTTCAAGCACTACCATATGCACATACAGCACATATTTGGTGAGTCAGGGGCTTTCAGTCATGAATGAATCCCTGTGACTATGTACAGACTCAAATCCTTTAAGTAAATGCTGCAGAGCTACAAGTCTGCCCAACTAAAAAAGTCCTGCATTCTTCAGTACGCCACATTTGGTGTTCCTCAACACGTGGGAGGTCAGAACTCAAAGTTCTGTAGTTTTCAATCTCCATACGTCCATTCACAAAAAAAAAATGATTGTCTACTTCCAGATTTGAGTCACACTTTTGCTTTTGACAGTAGTGTAAATGATCAGCTCCAGTTCCTTCACTAAAGCAGATAAGCTAAGAATCTGCTGTAGATCCGTATCTTTTCGTCCAATAAAGAATAACCAAAGTGTGTTTACTGCGTCGGCCGCTTGTATGGGGATAGATGTAAAATAGAGAAGTTGAGATTGAGAAACTTTCTCTGAGTTACCAACTAGGATATTCGGCATGTTGTGACATTTTCTTTGATTTTTCTTTTTTTTCACTGTCTTGAAATCGGAAATTCTTAGTTCCCACTTGAAGGTGATTGCAGCATTAAAATGTGGTAATAGTTCAAATTTCCTGGAGGTAAAACATTCAAATAATTCCTTTGTAAATAATTCGTAGGATGAAAGTAAATCAAACAAATGAGATAAAGCAGCTAAACAAAGAAGAGTTGCTAAAAGTCCAAGGAGGTGTAGGAGGTGCTTCCCAGCATAGATTAGTCCCACTTTAGGATTTGTTTATGTGACATATTGAGTAATCTCAATCTGTCTGCCTGTTGTAAAGTGAAGCAGTTATATGACAGTAAAATTGCTCTGATATCTTATTCCAAAAATGAAAGCAAAACATTAAAAAAAAAAAAAAAAAACAAGAGGTGGAATGGCCTCCTCCTGAGTTTTTTCATACTCGTACGGCACAGTTATGCCATGTGCATACTTTTGTCTTCTCTTCGTTGTCATGGTGAACAGCATGTGGAAAAGTGAGTGGCTTGTGATGCAGCACAACTTCATAGTCTGCTGCGGAGCCCTGAAGCTAAGCCTGAGCTCAGGCTTTCTATGAAAAATGCAATGACAAGAGTTATGAAGTTTCATCCTTTAATGAATGTGAACATCTGCCCAACAAATTGTGCCAATCTTTGCAAACACAGAAATACCCAAATCCAAAGGTTACAGACATACTTGAGTCATTAGGATTAATCCTCTGTGTGTTCATGAATGAGTCAGAGGTGGAGGGCTGCACAGCTGTCAGTTCTATCCCCAGAGCCGTGCTGCTGGTGTGGCCAAAAAAGTGTGTTTTCTTCTAAAAGAACAAGAAAAAAAAAAAGAAAACCCTTCTACAGTTAATCGCATTATTCTTACCTGCAGGACTCAGTGGATCTGCGTCTAACTGGGTCATCAACATTACTGCTGAGTGCATTGATAGCAGTAGGGAAAGTGTGTGGAAGAGTGTCGGTCTCCAGCTGTCAGTCAGCAACGCACTAAAGAGGAAACAACATCAAAGAGGCTCCACTTTCCTTGATATTTCTTTATCAATAGTCTACAATGTGGTTTCCACAGTGGATAAAATCATTAACCGTCTCTTTTCCTTCCTGAAGTTACACTCACAGTTGGAATAGCAGCATCACATAAAAATGTTAGAGCAGCCAGGATAAAATAAATAAATAAATAAATAAAAGCAACATCTTCCTGGGTTTTGTCTCATGTCACATTAATACTTTTTTTTTTTGTTTGGATTGGAAATTAAATCTGACAGAAGCTGTCAACACCATAGGGGATGTTTGACAAGGATCAGCTAAAGGCCTTATACAAGAGGTACCCCTCAATGTGAAACAGAACTGCTCAGGCTTCAGGGTGTACACTTCATTTCACCTTGTGACCCCGCTCCCACCCCCTCCCCAGCAACCACTGCTCAAAATGAAAGCTCCTGTAACTGCAAAGGGTGTACATGCAAACACACATGCACGCACACGCACACTCAAGACCCCTCCCCCCTGCTTTTTCAACATTAAGGATCACGTTTGTTCCTGAAAGAGGAAAATAGGGGGTCTGTAATGTTCGAGTGTGTGTGCACCAAGCAGCAGTGCGAGAGCCAATCAGAGAGCTGTGCAGACACTGAGCCCCCCAAGTACTGCAGGTTTATAGGGCTCAGCTTCAGAGAAGTCACATGACTTCCCAGAGAGCGATGGAGGGAGAGGGGAGAAAGGAGGCTAAAGAGAGGGAGAAAGAAGTGGAGAGGGTCAAGAGGGTGACAGCATCACTGTGAGGGGTGAGGTGAAGGTCTGATAAAAGAGCACTGCAGATGGAGAGAGGGAAAAAAAACAGATGTGTCTCAGGATGAAATTGTACATGCGTGGTAGGTTATATAACATAAAATAAGAAACGAGCAGATGCTTGAAGCTCAGGATGAATGAGTGCATGCAGACAATAGTGGTTCTCGTTGAGTACATAGAGGGTGATCTTGATGGTCTGCTTAACCGTGGTGTTATGACACATCAGCTATCTTTGCCACAATGCATAAAAAAGTCTGTTCAGCCAAAACAAAACAAAATAAAGCTTAAAATCTTCTGCACCAGTGGTATCAAGATCTGTACATACTTTCTGTGCAGATCTTGTTGGTATTTTTAAAGAACCAGTTTTACCATCTGGGGATTTCCTTGGGATTATTTGGTCAAAAAGGCAGTTCCAATAAAAACACAACTGGTTCTGTGGAAACAAGTGATGCTTTCTGAGCTTTTACTATGCAATTTCCACCACAATTGAATCCCACTATCTGCTGTAGAAACTTTTTTTGGGGGGGGGGCAGAAGGAAATCTTAGACACAGAAGTGCATACAATCAAAAGTAAACAATAAGGCCAAGAGCATGTGGACACCGCTGCTCACTGTTTGTGTTGGGTCCATTAGGCTCGCTGAATGGAAATCTTAATGCTTCAGCTTCAGTGTTATTTGAGATTTTATTGTGTTCTCATACTTGTAGCAACAGTCTGGGGAACGTTTCAACACAACAAAACCCGCATATGAAATGAGGTCCAAAGAAAAGTTTTGCAAGTTCGGTGTGAAAGACGTCTATCAGCTTTCAGAAAAAAAACAAAACAACTCTGCTTTTCTAAGAAAGAGAAATCACAAAAGCCTAGCCTCATGCAGCTTTGAAAAGAAAAAAAACACAAGGATCTGGCTGCAGTGGTCTTAGTCACAACCTCAGATGAGCAGACTCCATCCACCCTCCAAGAAAAGAAAAAGAAAAGCGGGTAATGCTATGTTCTTACTGCCTCCATTGGATTTAAGTAGGTAAGTTGTTGCAGGCTCTAGAAAAACAGACGTTTTGTCAGTTTACCTATCTGAATCATTCAGACCTCAAACTTCAAGAAGGACAATGATGGAAAGGGATGGAAAACCATTTCCAAACAATCTGGAGCTCAACATTTTACAATTAAAAAGTTTATACACAAGTGGAAAACATTCAGGGAAATTGCTTGTCTTCCCAGATTGGACCTCCCAAACAATTTCAGATCATGCAATGCTCAGAGGAATTTAAAAAGAAAAAACAAACTATAGCTACATGTCAGACCCTACAGGCCTCAGTGTGTGTGTTATATGTTAAAGTCCATGACAGCACAAATTAGAAGAAGACTGAACAAGGACAATTTGTCTAGACCGTTGACAGGAGAAAGCCATTTCTGTCTAAAAAGAAAATGGAGGCGCAACTTAAGTTCACCAAACACGTTTGGAGAAATGTTAAGCATATTAGAATAACGTCCCATGAACAAATGAGACTGAAGCTTGAGTTGTCAGGCCATTTCATAGTCAAAGTTAAGCACAGAGGAGGAGGAATGATGATTTCCAGCTATGGGACCTGGACACCTGGAAGCCATCGAGTCAACCATGACCTCCCCAGTAAACCGGAGCATTCTGGTGGCAAATGTGAGGCCATCTGTCTGACAGCTAAAGCTTTGCTAAAATTAGGTCATGCAGCACGGCAATGATCCCAAACCAAGCAGCACATCTATATCAGAATGGCTGAAAAATGAAAGGTTCTGCAATGACCTACTTTAAGTCCAGTCCTCAATCCAACTAAAGATGCTGGGCTGAAACCTTAGGAGAACTGTCAATTACCAAATTCCCAAAAAGTTCAATGAACTGAAGTGATCTTGTAAAAGAAGAAAGCCCAAATTCTTCCAAAACCATGTGAGAGACCTGATACAGTCATACAGGAAATGACTTCTACGTGTTATTGCTTCTAAAGGTGGATTTAGTAGCTACTGGAACATGAGGATATTTAATATTTCCAACACATTTTTCTTCTTTCTGGCTTCATTTAGTAAAATAAATAATGTCACAGTGAAAAATGTGACATGACGTTATTTGTCTGCGGTTTTATCTACCTAACACAAAGAGACTTGAGGATCGGATTATTTTATTGTGTGTGTTTTGTTTTTGTTTTAACCACAAAAACTGAAAAGGATTAAGGACGGGTGGGGAGTGGGGGGTTACTTTTGCATGCCACTTCTTTTGGGATAGGGCAAGGAACTGAACTGTGCATTATGTCATTGAATGTCCTCCAAAAACATAAGACAGACGTCCCAATAGCTCATGTGTGTAAAGTAACGCATGTGCACATGGCCTATGTCATATGAAAGGGGGGGTAGGATGAAATGTGAAACAGATGTTACTCCTGTTTCACATGCAGTGATGTCACTTTTAAACTGCCCCGAGAAGTATGTGTGTGTGTGTAACTTGTGTGTGTATGAAAAACCTCATTCAGGGGAAGGCTTCCCATAAACACCTGTTTTGTTCCGGTTAATGTCTCTCGTCATGGTGAAGAAATGATGGCCTCAGTGAAAGAGGAGAGAGAAAGGGGGAGACGAAGGAGGGAAGAGGAGGAGGAGGAGAAGGAAGGGGGGGGGAGTCACCTCCATTCCCCTCCGTGCGTGAAAGAGAAGAGCTCGTGTGGGATGAACACATTCGTTTATTCATTCGGCTCGTCTATTTTCAGCCCAGTGGGTTTATGGTTATTGGAAAGGCGTTGCCGTCTCGCTCCTTCCCAGAAGAAGTCAATATTTCTCCCTCTCCTTCATTTCTCCCTCTCTGCGTCTTTTTTTTTTCTCTAATTCAATATTTTCTCCAAAACACCACTCTGTCCTCCACGCGCAGGCGAGGAATGCTGGGAGGCATCTGGGAGAAGCAAAACACAGGCAAAGCCAAGGAGCGCACGCACTCGCGAAAAATGTGATCTTACATAGTGCAGTGCCAGCGGCGATCCCGTAAATAAAAAACAACAACAACAACAACAAAAAAAGAAGCAAAAAGCAAGCCTGCTTGGGATGCCTGTCTCCCGCTCTCCACATCTCATCGCAGTTATCCATCGCTGCTCTTCCGTGCTCACTGATGCAGCTTTATCTCTCCCTGTTCACAGCTCTTGTGGGGCTCTCGAGACCGACTGTGGCCAATTTACAATGCTGATGTTTGCTAATGACTTTTAATGACGACTTGCGATGGATCATAAAGCCTGGCTGTGTTACTGCCAAGTTCAACTTTAACTACAGTATGGGGCAGACCTGTTAACACACACTGGGACTCTTAATCCACTGATGAAAATCAGCTAAGACAGCAAGAGTGAGAAATGTGAGCGAGGGAGGCTGAGGGTGCCTGTTACATGAATGCTGCCATGGCATTTGTAGGGCAGAGAGATAGTGTGAGAGGGAGGTGGGGGGTTGTTTTGTAGTGAGAGCATGCCCCCCCCCTGCAGCCTATCTCAGTTCACAGTGGCAAAATTCCCACAAACTCTTTCCTCCAAATATTGACTTAATGTCAAGGACATGAAGGAGAGTAGCTTCATTTCCCGTAAAAAATAAAAAAATTCTCCTAGATATAACCAGATTAGTTTGGGCATGAGCCCATAGCTTCATCATACCATGTGTGAGACTGCGTGTGTTCCTCCTTTTTTTTTTTTTTTTTTAACTTTCTTCTAAATGAACAGAGAGAAGCACCAGTCAGAATCTGCTTTATACGCCGGTCTGGACCCAGGCCTGCAAACCCTGAAAAATCTAGAGGTGTCATAGTTATTTTGGAGCATTAGTGACTAAAACCTACTCTGGACACATCATGGAAAAACTGGCAGGCCAACAAACGCACACCAACAGATGCAAGGGGATATTTATGCACATACATGCCTCTCTCGCTGTGGTGTATTTATGCTGTCCATGGCAGTTGTATTCAAGTTCAGGCTGTACTCCGTAACCTAACATGTTTCCACTGAAGATAATTGTGGAAAAACATAATCTACAGTGTTAAGTGAAAACACATGAAAACGTAGTTTCTGTTTCCATACACATTTTTTTTAATTATAATTGTAAAGTGCTTGAAATACAGCAATGTTATCTGAAAATGGACACAATCAAAACAACCACCCCGTACAGTGTAACACGATCCAGAACAATAATCTAACAAGAAATGTCATCTGGTGAAGTCTACCATGATCAAGGTTTACTGTAACTTTGACCAAGATGAGTTAATTTAATACTTCAGTCATAGCTTCATAAAGTTCCAACATCGACAAACACTATAAACACAATTTAAGATTGCATGTCTGTCAGAGACATTATGTGAGATGAGATGAGAGTCTTGTAATTATCCAGATTGTATTCAAATATGAGTCTACATTTCTGGAATGGCAGATTTACAATTTAGATCAGGGGTGTCAAACCTTATTTCTTCCCAAGCCACATCATCACCATGGTTACCCTTAAAGGGCCAGTTATTCTTTACTTTCTCAACCAGCTATGTTGTCGGATTTCTTGCTAGTTCCTAGATTGTCGTAAAATAAAATAAAAAAAGAAAGAAGGAAAATTTAGTTATTTTGTCATAAAAACTCAAAATTCATGACTTTTATCATAAAATTGTGGCTTTTGTACAAAAAACATATTTTTTCTGGCATGATCACAAATTCATAAA
>JBAMYA010000011.1:8134028-8148489 GCA_037176975.1 Arrhamphus sclerolepis | reverse complement strand
CGGTGGGATTCGAACCCACGCCATCGAAATGACTGGAGCCTAAATCCAGCGCCTTAGACCACTCGGCCACGCTACCACGTTGCTGCACTGAGCAATAGGTATTTATAAAGGTACTCACTGCACCATATCTTTGCACGTCTTATAAATATTGATTAGTGATGAATTTAAATAAATATTAATAATCAATGTATTATGTAGTTGTAACAGTTTATTAGTTGCTATGCTGCGCATAAATAACTTTTTTTGTTTTGTTTGACAGTTTTACAGTCCGCGCTTGATCACGGATCTCACTGTCCACAAATGGCGGGAATAACGTTCTTCAAGAGGCATGTACATATTACTTTTAGACCCCGCGTTGACCAAAATACAGTACTGCTAGAACTTATCACGAGGTTGAGCATTCGTTGGCAGTGGTCCAAACTATGTACCAGTAACCCAAACGTAAATCAAGCATGGTGTTGCTTTTAATGCTTCTTCACTGTCGAAATTGTCAGTTATTCTTTCGAGTTTCACTCTTTGTGGTTAACGCTAATATATGTTGCATATATTTCTAAAAATAATTTTATGTATTTGCTTCAGCCTGAAGATTGGATATGTCATTTGATATGCCAGACTCCTCTTCCCTGACCGTCGTCCACATGGGCCCTTTACATTTCCGACAGCCAGTGAAGAGACAGGGCTCAGGGGCGTGGCTATAAGAGAGAGCTGTGGTGCGGTGCTACGTGCGGAGGGACACCATCGTGGTGGAGGACTGCGTGGTGCAGCTGTACAGTACAGTAGCTGGTTGCCAGGCACGTCCCCGGACCTTCAGGAAACAGTGGAGAATCAGGACGTACCCCCTTTTGTCTGGGAGGAGTTTTTGAAGGGCTGCTTGTTCAACCCAGCATATTTAACTTCGAACTGAAATTCTGGGAAAGAAGAGGACCAAGGCTACCTGCTCCATCACACCCCGTCAAGATACGGCGATTGAAGGAATATCTGTGCGTCTGAACATAAGGTTTGCTATTTATGTAATGGATGCATCTCCAAACAGGATACAATTTAACAGATCAAAGTGTGTTTGTTTTGTTTTCTGAAAAGCACTTTTTTGATTGTTTTTGTTAGATAATCCACGGCTGCAGCTACATGATGTATATTTGGTTTTGAGCGTCACCAGCAGCTTTGGGATTTTTGTGCATGAGTCTACATGCTTTCATGACATGAGAATGATGCTTATGTTTACACAAACATACAACATCTGCAGACACCTCTATGATCACCTCATATGTGGTTGAAAATGCAGTTTGGTAGCATGATGCATCCCACACCCCTTTCACTCCACTCATGTCTCTGCCTTCTCTCTGATCAAAACAACAGCAGACATCATGGAAGACGACCTGATGTTCAGCATGGAGGAGGAGGGCAGTGTAAAGAGACCCTCAGTCCAGCGAAACAGTGTCAAACAGAGAGCTTCCTCCCTCAGTGAAGATGATGACGACGATGATGAACACTTCATCGCACCGATCCTGGATGACTCTGCCAGAGAAGTCTGTCACTACCTGAAAAGCCTGGTTTACACACGACAGCTGTCAAACTCTCTCCCGAAGAGCGGCTTTACCTACAAGGTGAGCTACTGTCCTTATAACATGCTTCAACAGAGGAAAGTTTATCAGCAAATGTTGAAATGCAGTGTTGGAGGATTGGCTAGTATGAAGTAAAAGCAGTTTTTAATGCATTTTGCTGTGCTCATGCACTATCATGACTGCTCAGTTCTGCTCTATCTGCCTTATAAGGAATAATAGTCTGTGCATGCCTGCACACACGCACCAGTATGCGTGTTATATGTATGGTTGCTGGGGTGGAAACTGACAAGCCTCCTCTTAAATGTTCACTCTGACAAGAACAGGAAGTAGCAGAGGATAAAAATTAACTTTGTTTGAATACGTTGCATGTAAACACGTATCTTGCCTCTCTGAGTCTGGCTCTCTGCAGATCAGCAGTGAGCTGTACAATAGCTTGATTCAGAGCAGTTTGCTGCTCATCATTCACTCCAACAGCATTAAGCTGTGCACCATCTGAATGTTGTTGGACTGAATGGCCCTTTGACTCTTTATGTTTAGGGTGTCCTGATAGATAATGTTGGAACTAATGCTGTTAAATATCTGTCTATTGACGGAAACCATCCATCTCTCTTCACCTTTCTGAATAGCATGAAACAGAAACAGAGGCAGAACATCGATCGTACAGTGTTTTGTCTGAGAGCGCACGGGTATGTTTGGGATCACATTACATATTACCTCCTCTTCCTCACCAGAGGCCACTCCTCGCCTCTGTTCTTCCATCCCTGCTCTGTAATTTACTGCTCTTCATCCCTGTTTTGGAATGTCCTTCCCAGTTTTCACCCGCTGTCATTTCCCATCACTTTCCTCACTGATGTTTTTTGTTATTACAAAGCCCGTACTGCATCCCACCTTCTGAACCAATGTGTCACTGTGTTAATTAATTTGTCATTATCATTTTTTTTTCTTTTTAGAAATAAACACCAGGAAAGTTGGTGTTTTAAATAAGTACACTAAATAAGAGTTTATTGATTCTCAAGCCTCGTCACCAGGCTGTGGTGTTTTCTGAGAACGCGTCAGGCTTCGACCATGCTTGTGAACGGGGTATGACGTGAACTCGGATGTGATGCTCGCTCAGTTGAAAACATGACCCTTCGTATTTCTCCATGTGTAGATTTACTGTAAATAGAAACCCTTCTGCTGCACAGTAAACAGAGAGATACGAGGGAGACATGCTGATGCAAGCTTGAGGATAGGTCAGGGTTCACATTTCGTGTACTACTGATACATGTTTAGACATTTTTTTTTTAGATTGGTCACAGGACTCTGGATATTATGTCCATTTACTTTTATTTATTTGTTTATTTTACATGTTTAATCATTTTACTGTCTGGCCTGCTTTAAAATCATCATAATTTCATCATAACAATCTGCATGCTTGTTTTATTTCCCCAAGATAATTTGATGCAAAAATAAGGGGAGTCATTTAATGCAAAAACTGTGAAACATTATTTATCTGAAAAGTGGGCATAGTAAATGTCGGGGGGGAAACTCGAGCATGCCAGGACTCATCTTTGCTGTGAGAATTAAACAGCTTTGCATGGAACTACCTCTCCTCTTTGTTCTTAGTCTTCAATTGAAACTGACATACTGACAACAAATAAGTCATGCTTTGCTGTTCATTCTGGGACAGGCAGCGTGGATAAATGCCATCGAGAAGGCCCGAGCCATGCCCGACCCATGGGCAGAATTTCATCTGGAGGAGATTGCAACTGAATCCTGCGCTCGTTTCAGGTATGAACGACCAGTCAGGGAGAGTTCAGTGGCCTGTTGGTCCTCTACTTTACCTCTGCGTGTGTTTTTTTTTTTTGTTTCTTTCTCTTTTTTTTTTTTTGGAGGAAAAAAACACATTATGTAAACAACAGCGCTACTCCCACAAATGTTCCTTTCTGTTCAGCATGACCCTCTGACCCTGCGCAGAGGATACTGTGTCCATGGAAGCAGCTCACCTGAGTGGAATGTATTTGTTTTCATGGTTTGATTCTTTTCTATTTGAGGCCCAGTGATAATCTATGGATGGTTTGGTTTCATCACTAATAAGTTTTAAAAACACTCATGCACAACATCTTATTTCCCTAGAAGTGGTAGCATTATTTCATTTTTTTTCCAGGCGGTTACAGATAATTCTAATTGGTGACAGATAACTGTCATTTCTGTGTTGCAACTTGATATTTGAGCTTGGGTTCAACGTTACACTCGATAAAACACAAAGTGTGATGCAGTATGATGAGATTTGCACAATCACTTGTCCTTGTATCTATACTCATTGTTGTTGACACACCAGTTTAGTCTGCAGCCCACCACAGGCCACACTTCACCTCCCTGGTTCATATCTGTTAGCTGCTCTTAGCTGTTGACAAACATTGCTACCCCATCGGAGGCCACAGGAAGCAGCACGTCCTTCAGTCGGTTATGTTCTTTTTATAATCTTATATTTGGGCGGGATACAGCGTATGCACCCAGATATTATGACCAGCTCAGGGACTATATCCACATGCATGCCTCTAGCAAACATCTCAGACAAGGTTGGCAACAACACATCACTGAGTACCTGGGTGTGGTCAAAGGGCAGGATGGACATGAATTCCTGTTATATAAGAGTGGAGGAGGGGCTGTGAGAAGTTGGGATTTGCCCTGCTGTGCTGTTTTGGTGTGCTAATTTTACCCGCTTGCAACCTAACCCCTCTTTGCCCCCGATGGCATGGACTTCGTGGTACGTTCTGTTCCAGGTCTGTGACGACTCTCCAGCAGAGATGACCAAAGATTAGATATTGGAAAAGTTCTTCTTTGGACACACGAGTGGAAAATAAACTCACTGCACTGGGGTTTCAGTTGCGTGCATGCAGTATTCATTAACTCGGGACACACACACACGCTGCCGAGCCAAAGAGACACACTGACTGTAAAGTAATTTTATTTTTCCTGCAATGAAAAAAACATTTACTCCTTTCATTCCAATCTAATAACCTAATGAAATGGATGAAGCCAGAAAAACCTTTTCCGAGGAAATCGGCAAACACGGAGCCTCCTGGTTTCATTCGTCTTTCGTCTTTTTCGACATGGAGTAAACCAGATGGCTAACTTTATGTGGCTCTGTGATAAGAATAGATAATGAGCTGTTTACCAACTCTTTTACTTGGCAAACATGAATGAAACCGTGGAGTACTCGTGTGAGACACTTCAGCACCAACCACAGGGGAAACAGTGGCCTAAGGAAGGAAACTAGGTCAGCAGTTCTACAGACTTGTGAAGGGATTTACACTGTGACAGGTGGAGAGAAAAAAAAATCTGCTGTCTTTTTTTGGCTGTCAATCAGGGTCACAGAGTTTGCTGTGTCAACAAGAAAGTAGGAGGAGACGAAACAGCAGAGCGGCAGTGCATATCACAAAAAATCTGCAATTTACACTGAAATATGATTCTAAAAGAAATGCAAAGTATTAGTCTCAAGAAGGAAGTGAAATAAGTGTCTGGGTTTCTCTGTTACCGTGGTAACAAGCTAAAGTTAGCAGGTGCTACTGCATGTTTACACTTGAGTCTATTAATTTAGTGTCCTAGCATGTGAATATTTGCTATTAAGCGTTAAACACAAACCATACCTGAGGCTGGAAGAAGTGTTTAATTATGAACCCAGTTCTGGAATGTTGATCTGCAGTTGCTATGGGAAACATAAGAGGACTGATGTGGGGGAGTCATCCTGTTAAAGGAACATTTTGGACTTAAAATGACCCTCGGTCTATTATTAGATAGTTAGCGGTGCAAACTTGTTTTTTGGGACCAAAAGTCAAAGCGGTTTTTGGGTCCATGTTCTCTGCTTCTGACACTTCTGCATTTTGTCATGAATAACTAAGTATTGATCTGGTTTTGCAGAAGCCGAGGCCATAAACGCCTCTCCTTTTTGTGTCGTTAGCAGTAATTTGCACATCATTCAGTTGTCGAGTTGCTTGCAGAAACGAAACGAAAAAGCAGTTTTTACTCAAGTGTACAGTACTTGAGGAAATATATTTTACGCTAAATTAATACGGCTGTTTATCTTCACAGGTACAATGCCGTCACAGGAGAGTGGAATCAAGACCAGATCCACATCAAGATGGGTTCACAGGTTTCTAAAAACTCTTTCCTGCTCTGCCGTACGGTCTTGGAGTGTCTCATCTCTTGACTGATTGATGTCGCTCTGCCTGTTTTTTTTCTTCTTTTTTTTTTTTTTAACAGCCTTTTGGGAAAGGGGCCATGAGGGAGTGCTTCAGGACGTAAGTTGAAATACTTTGCTATATTCTTCTCTTTTGCTTCAGCGGTCATTGCATGCATCCTCTTGTTACCAAGGCCAACGCTTTCTTTTTTTTTTGTGTGTATAAACAAATCACAGAAATCTGCACCACAGCCACATTCCTGACATTTCATGAGGATAGCAGCAGGCGGATGTAGTATTTTCATTTTCCCACGGCAATGATGACATTTGAGGTTTATTTCTGTGTTGCATCTGGTTTCTTCGGTAGAGATTCCTTAGATTTGAGGTACGTGTCTCTGTAAACGGGAGGCATTCATCTAAACTGGATGGCTTCCATCTGTAGCATCTCAAAGAAAAGCTGCTCTTCCTGCTCTTATGATCCCAAACATACACGTCCTACTATAATGTTGCACGTTTTTCTTGTTGCACTAAATGCATAGTTTTGGAGCATATTTCCTTTAACGATGTAGCCATCCTTTTGTAAGACCTGAGGTCATGCTGTAATAAAACTTATGTATTAGAATAAACATTGATAGCTGCAGGCGTTTTTCTTCAGCTGTCCAAGACTGCACAAGTTAATCCTCCTCCTCCCCACTTCTACAACTAACTAATTGTTATTTCTTTTCATTCCAGGAAGAAGTTGTCGAATTTCTCACACAGCAGCAACTGGAAGTCGGCATCCAACTACGTGGCAAAGCGGTACATGGAGGAGGTGAACAGAGACGTGTACTTTGAAGATGTTAGGCTGCAGATGGAGGCCAAACTCTGGGGGGAGGAGTACAACCGCCACAGACCCCCCAAACAGGTAGAGGAGAAACGTTTTATGTCCATTTTGTTTTGTGTTGCAGCATTTTATATACGTTAGAGGTCAACATAAAAAACAAATATAAACGAATAATTGAATAAATTGATATTTATAAACCTCAAAGTTCCATCTTCTATCTTTGCACAGCGTTGTCTGTGTTTTTGTTGTTTTTTTTTTGTTTTTTTTGTCAGAACAACAGATCTTAATGCCCCCATGTGGTCAGAAGTGATATTGCTACATACAGTTGCTTTACAGAAGCCACAGATACATTTTCAGTTCCTAGATAAATCATTACAACATTTGCAATCTTAATCAAGCGCACTTTTTAAGAAGACCAGATGGTTTGAACATGATTTACTTTGAATTCCATCACTTCATTTTCCATTCAGCAACACGAATTAGAAATATAAAAAAGAAAAAAGGACTATCTACATCTACACATTTTCACTAATAAATTACATTTTAGCATATTTATAATTATCTTTCTAACCCACAATCCATGTAAAACCCCTCAGGTGGACATCATGCAGATGTGCGTGGTAGAGATGACAAACAGACCTGGCAAACCTCTCTTTCACTTGGAGCATTACATCGAGGGCAAGTACATCAAGTACAACTCCAACTCTGGCTTTGTGAGGGACGACAACATCCGGCTCACTCCGCAGGTGTGCAGCATCACTTTAGCGTATCTGCTCTCACCCAGCTGATAGTTCTGTAAGTGATCCCCCTCTTTTATCCATCAGGCTTTCAGCCACTTCACCTTCGAGCGGTCGGGCCACCAGCTGATCGTGGTGGACATCCAGGGAGTCGGAGACCTCTACACGGACCCTCAGATCCACACAGAGAAGGGGACAGACTTTGGAGATGGAAATCTTGGTACCTGTCTCTTTGACAACCTGCTGCTACATGCTAAGAGCCGAAATTGCTGAAGAAGCTCCGTTCTGATAACACCTGTGTTCCAGGCGTGCGAGGCATGGCTCTGTTCTTCCACTCCCACCTGTGCAACAAGATCTGCAAGAGCATGGGCCTGACACCCTTCGACCTCTCCTCTGCAGAGTCGTCTCAGCTGGACTGCACCAACAAACTGCTGGTAATTTTAGCAGTTTTGTAATCAAGTCTCCACCTGAGTATAAAATAGAAGTTGGGAGAAATAGTCCAAGAAATTGTAAGCATTATTTATCACCTTTCATTTTAGCTGATGCTTCTATATTAGATTATTACATGAATGTGGTTTGAGAACTGAGTTTGCAGTCTAAAAGAAGGAAACATTTGCTAGATTATCTTCATCAGAATCAAATAAATCACGCCGTTTTCCAACACAAGCAAAGGGTCATTACATTATATCGTGTATTGCTGCTGAGATTCATTTGGTTTTACTTCAGAAGTCGGCAAAGACGGTGCTGAGGGGCTGCGAGGAGCCCTGCGGCTCTCCTCGTGTCCGCACCTTGTCTACAAGCCGGGTGCCTCCACTATTATCACGACTGTCTGAGACCTCATCTGCAGACGAGAGCATGAGCGACGCGGAGTCGATCCCCTGCTCGCCCCTGGCCATAGCCGGATCTATCGGCAGGTCACCTTCAGGTGCATCCATTTTACTGCAGAAGTGGATCCAAAGAAACGTTCAAACTGAGGAGCTGCCATTTCTAAATCGTTCTCTGTTTTTGCTGCTTTTTCCAGGTTTGTCCTTTGGTGGAATCTACGAACACGACAGACTCAACAATAACAACACAGGTGAACACCAGGTGAGTAAGGAGTTGTGAGTCTGATGCATCATATGTCAAAATGAAAAGTTCCTCATTTTTGTCCCGTTTAGATCTTTTCCTCTATGTAGAGGAGGATTATGGGAATTCAGCTAAAGCCAAGGTTACAGAGGTTTACAGCCCTCCAACATGTCAGCAGTTTGTTAGTGGGTGATGACGTGAAGCTATGCATAGTTCCAGAGCTGATTTGTTGGAAGGTTAAACACTGACCACATTCGAGGTCAACACAACAATACATGTGTTTATAGGCGCTGTTTGTGACTGCAGCTGCTTGTGAAAACAGACCAGCCAGCAACAATGCTGTCAGCCATCAGTCCAGTATCTCCTGGCACTTTTGCTTCTTCCTCTGTGGTGGCAAAGCAAAAGGCTGCCAGTTTGGGTCTGACTGCAGGACTTAATAGGCTCTCCTGAACTGTCTTGCATCTGCATCTTTGGCTTCTGTGGGTTTCCATTGGAGCCTAAATGGGGAGTGTGGTTGTGCACAAATTCTCCACTGAGCATTGTTGCTTTACTCTTGGAGTGTGCAGAAGCGAAATCTGCATGAATGCCAGGACCCGAGGCGTCCTAACAGGATGATCATTGTTAGTGAGTGTTGTGGCTGATGAATAAGACGGTTGTTCCACATATATGACTCTCTCTCTCTATATATACAATATATATTTATATGTACACACATACACACACATATATATATATATATATAATATGTTAGGGGTGCAACAATAAATGTATCTGTATTGAACCATTGGTTACAGTGCTCTCGGTTTGTTACGGACTAAGTATGTAGGTTAAAAAAAGGCATGGTGTGTTTCAACACACGCCCACACACATGTGATAGTGCCCCCAAGTGGCAGCACATGGCTTCAGCAGGTAGATGTGTATCTGCACAGCTGTGAGTACTGAGCTAGAACCCTCTTAAGCTCTCTGGAACTTGATTTATTTAATTTTATTTTCATTTACTGCTGCTAGTAATTTCAACCCAAAGATGTTGAGGCATGACTGAAGTAGGCGCCAGATGTTGACAAAGAGGAGCAGAGGAAATTTAAGTAAATGCGCTGTGCCTGGTGCTGAATCGGTTTCTCCCTCTTTTGAACAGAATTGATGATGTGTAAAAACAATAAAATAAACACCTGAGATGTATGTGGAGTCCATAACTCATCACTTCTGCTAATTTTTTTTTCTGTCTGTAGGAAGTGGAAAGTGGCGGAGACAGCGGCTACCCCAGCGAGAGGAGGAGTGAAAGCGATCCGTGTGACCACATAGATGGGGTAAAGACTTCCACTTGATCTTCTTTTTGTTAAATTTTCAACTCACAGCTTTCGTCTTACAGCAGTAAGAACTTAAATATTGGTGAAATGCATTTGTATCTCTCATTTATCTAGATATTTTCTATCGTCTATATAGAATTTACAAGCAGCTATACATTTTTTGATGAGATAGGCTTGTTCTATTTAAATGGTTTTTGGAAACAAGCATTTTCTTAAAGGTATTTGACATTTCTGTGTTTGGACTTGGACTCTCCACAGTCCACATTTGTTTGTTCCTCTGTTCTTCACATTATGCCGGATTCAATTGGGGTTTATAATGCATGAATTTGTATCATCACATAGGCCAATCACCGCTACCACAGATCTTATTCTGAGTCGGATGAGGACAGTGTCAGACGGGTAAACAAACATTAAGTCACATGTGTGTGGATGCTGTCTTCACCTCCATCGTATTCACCACTGTAATCAATTAACTCTGCTCTAATTTCCTCCTCATTTTGTTCCGTCCCGTCTCTCTTTACCTTTCTTTTCATCTCCACGTGTAAACATTAAACATCCCATCTCACCTTTTCTCTAACAGAGCTTCCCTTCCTCCTCTGTTTTGTCTCCTCTCACTAGAGGAAGATGGTAGCTCCTCCAAGAGTCTCCGCAAACTCAAATTCACACAGTCCCGACCATGAAGGGGTGATTATTTGCATGGAGCTGGCTGTTTCCTTAAGCAGTGCTGTGCAGTCTTGCTGCTTTTGCTGATCATGTGCAAAGCATCTGTACAGCTGATTAAGTAGCTGCCATTGTCTCCTTTTTTCAACTACTTGGAGTTGATTTAATGAAAACGATCCCAAAACAAAAAAAAAGTCTTTGGAAAAGAAACACCATCTACCTCCAACTCGCCCCCATAGCAGCTCTGTGTCTGCTTTCCTTTTCTCATGCTTCGTTCAGCTCTGTATCTACTGAGTGAACAGCGGTGTACTCCTCCAGCTCTGAGCTAAAACCTGCTGTTTGTCATTTCTAACTTATCTAACTTATAATTACAGCCAGAGTTCTGGAGGGGCACACCCCCGAGAGTGGGCTGTAATTTGTTTTCTGTTTCATGTGGACAGAAACAGATGGCAACGTTTTCTCTGTTTTTCTTTTTCTTCTTCTGGCATATTTGTCGGCTGCTTCTGCTCAGCTGACCGAGGAAAAATGGAGCTTCTACCATTCGTCTCGAGCTCACGTCCACCGACCGTCCTGCGTGGCCACAGAGGTGGAGCGCCTCAACGCTCTGCTGCAGAAGAAGATCGGCCAGTCGATCCTCGGAAAGGCAAGAGGACACGACACTTCCAAAACACTATATTTTTCTGTTTATTTCACCTTTATTCAGTGTATAAGCCATTAAATACTGAACTTTAAATGCAAAGAAGGCATCCATTAAGAACTTTTTCAGCATGCCTGTTCAGGGAGCATCTAACCCTAACCTTATATAAGACAAAGAAATATATGCCAACAGAAAATTCCGACATTCATAATGTGATACGGCCTTTGGGGCTCCATTTAGCAATACCACTATCTTGACCTCCGTGTGGTCAGAAGTGGTATTGCTTTTTATGAAAACCAGTTATCAGTTTTTCGTTATTACTTCCGGCTATTACATTTCTTACATTGTGCCATTATTTTAATATTTAGGCGAAGGCTCTTCTGATATAATTTTAATGTGCATCTTGCTGCAGGAACGGTGTGGATTTGTATAAGCTGCATCATTTAATAGTTGTTTAAATGGACATCCACTGAAATAATTTACAGTAGAATATATTTAGGGGAAATAGAAAAGTAAAGAATAAGGGGAAATGGTGAATTGGAAGGAGAAGGTAAAGGAGTTCTGATCCTATCGTGTAAATTTTCTCCACTGACTTATATCATCATTTGTCTCTTTTTCTGTCTTATGTACAAGCTGAATGTGAACAACACGTGCTGTATGACTTTTAACAGTCCATCCATAATGATAACAAATGTCCCTGTAGTAGCTTAATGTTTTGTCTTGTGTCCAGGTCCACCTGGCGATGGTCCGCTACCACGAAGCGGGTCGTTTCTGTGAGAAGGACGAGCAGTGGGACCAGGACTCGGCCATGTACCACCTGGAAAGAGCCGCTCTGTGTGGAGAGCTGGAGGCCATCGTAGCCTTAGGACAGTGCTGCCTGCAGCTGCCGCATCACATACTGCCAGACATGGAGTTGGAGGTGACTCTCACCGCACACCTTCTCGTTTGTCATTCTGATGACTCCGCCTAACCCTAACCTTTCTTCACGTATTTGTGGTGTTAACAGGACAACGCAGGAAACAGGATGAAAGGTTTCAAGTATCTGCTGCAGGCTGCTGAAGCTGGTGACAGACCATCTATGATCATCGTAGCCAGAGCCTTTGACTCTGGAATCAATCTGTCAGCTGACAGGTCAGTGAGGGTTCATTAAAGCAAACAAACTGCTTTGAATTTAGTAAATACCACACCCCACCCCACCCCCACCCCCACTCACCAACAGTGGTGTGGTGCTGCCACCTGGTGGTGTTTTTTGTCTTGTCTTTTTTTTAGGGATTACTTTGAGGACAAGCTCACTTTTGAAGTTTTAAGGTTTCAGTGTTTCTTTGTGTGTGTGTTTCTTTGTTTCATCTCCACAGAAAGCAGGACTGGTCGGAAGCGATTCACTGGTACGACAGTGCGCTGAACATGATGGACTATGACGAGGGGGGAGAGTTCGATGGCACGCAGGACGAGCCTCGCCACCTTCTCCTGGCCAGAGAGGCAGAGATGTACCAAGAGGGAGGACACAACCTTACCGCAGACCCACAGAGAGCAGGTGCGACTGCTGACTTCAGTAAAACTGTCTCTTGTGGAGCGTAGCTACTTCTGATTCTTAGCAGGACTGTTTAATAAAGCTTGTTTCCTTAAAGATATATACACAGACAGCTCAAAGATTGTTTTATTAAAGGTTTACGTTGTCTAACTTTTGCAATAAGCTGTTGGTGTGTCCTTCATTACATGATGGTACATTGTGCCTTAGACACATAGACGACACCTTTTACTTATGTTTTTTTATTCTTCTGACTGTAATGTCTCCTCTTTCCATGAAGGTGATCTGTTTACAGAAGCAGCAGAGGCTGCCATGGCAGCCATGAAAGGTCGACTGGCCAACCAGTACTACATGAAAGCTGAAGAGGCCTGGGCGCTGGTCGAGGAGTAATTCTGGATGGTTTTTTTTTTTTTTTTTTTTAACCCCTACGGAGGCCAAGGCAGTTCACGTGTGACTCACCGTCACACGTGTTTTTATTCATTCAGCTTACAGCTCGGATGTTTCTTGTTTACATATTTCTTATGGCAGTTTTTGCTGTTTCTGGTTTGTGAGTGCTTGCTGAGGATCAGACTGAGGATCAGGCTTTTTCTCTCTCTTCTCTCTGTTTGTGAGGATAATCATCCTTACTTCGTCTCTCTTTAACTTCCTATTTTTGATTGAATATAATTTAAGTGAATATGGTTGGATGAAAGAGAAAATGTTTAAAAAAAAATAAAAAACTAAGCAAAGAAGAAATTTTACTTTTTTCCCAAAAGTTTTAATATACTTAAGATTGAAGAATATCTGGAAAACAAATGCAGAGAATAAAATAAAAAGAGAAGCTGTGAAAGATCAGAACAAAGAAAAATGTTTACTTATTTACCCTCAAAAATGTTAATATACTTGTGTTGGAAAAATATATGTATAAAAATGCACAGAGTGTAAAATAAATTTTGAAATACTGTTTTTATGTGTCATCCTTCCTTTTTAACTGTTTTGTCTAGTGGAAAGTCTGCAGCTGAGTCCAAAACTCTGGTGAAGGTATTTCTGAGGTTCAGTGGGGGATCAGTTTTTGATTACATATATCAGGATGTCCGAAATGGTCTGAAAATCACTACCAATCAATAACTTTTAAGGTTATGCAGCCTTTTTTGCTTCGCTCGGGGCTGCCTGAATCTCAGTATTCAGCCAGCAGTTCAAATTTGCAGGGTACTGTAACATCACAGACCCAGATCATGGAAGAATAATTGAAATTTCCTCTTATTTCAAATCTTGCATTTGTTGCCCCTTGCAACAGAGTTGTTCAAAATGATATTCTCTCAGCTACATTTGCCTTGGTAGTCTGATACAATGAAGTATTCCTTATCTGACCACTGGGGGTTCCAAAAGTGACTCAGTCTCCATTGAACCTCATGCAAAAATGTCCAACTCTGCAGCAGAAATAGGTAGGATTGATCTCCATAGCTAGGGTGTAGGTTAGTACCACGTCAAATAAAACTGTATCAGGCAACACATGCATAATTATTAGCATAATGGTCTGAGGGGGGCTTTACATGTCGCCGGTTCGAATCCCGACGGTGTCATACACAGGGAAGCGGTGATTTTATTGAATCGTTTTTAATCTAATTCATATAATGTGTTTGTTTGAAATTAAGCGTTTATGTTTTGGAGCTGATCTAATTTAATGTCCAAGTATGACTTTTTTTTTTGTTCATATATTTTCTTGTTCTTAATTGATGTAAAGCACCTTGGATGCCAACAAATTATTTAAATGTGCTATATGAGCAAAGGTTTATTAATTAATTGCTTTTTTATTCTTTTCCATACAGATTTATACATCTCCTTTTATTTACTAGGGATTTTCCTTCATCACACCATATGTATAGTTTATGTATACATATGTAAAATGTATATAAAATATATATTTCTGCGATGGACTGGCGACCTGTCCAGGGTGTACCCCTGCCTTTCGCCCGAAGTGAGCTGGGATAGGCTCCAGCA